>VOMN01130075.1:0-31902 GCA_014899125.1 Orchestia grillus | reverse complement strand
TCGCCCCACGCCACAACACTGCACTGCTCCTCCACCTCGCCTCACGCCACAACACAGTTGCTGCTGCGTTGTCTCAGTGTTGGAACACTAAATATTTTCACCATCGTAGCACACGTGACTCTCATCATGTTGTTGCTTTGGTATTTTTTAACGGGTCCTTACTCCTTTCTGAAGAAAGTTTCTGCGCGCTTCTATGCAGCTTGTCGTACGATGAGGCTATATTGCTGTCTACCTTCAAATTATTTGACCATTGGTGGGAAATGCGCTAATGGTTTGAGTTAGTAACTCTCAATTCGTCTGCATGATCATCATGAATAATTTTATTCATATGGGCAATGCAAACATCTCGCTGAAGAGACTTGAAAAGTTCTCATGAAATTAATCTTTGAAATTTTACATTTAGATTTCTACGATGTATATGAGATGTTTCATCCGTGAAATATCAAGATCAAGCTCTGGAGCTCTGTAAAAAAATCACGTGTATTACTGATCTAGGAGTGCACGATATTCGCTCTAGAGAAGGTAAGGTTTATCCCTAGGATGATGATTTTCAGATACCGGATTGAAGACAAACTTCAGACATAATTTGAGATTGCTCGTCCTTTAGCCGGGGAAGAAATCCCCCCATGTGGTGAGCACGCGACGCTCCAGCAGGAGGTGGGGGGACGTTGGACAGAGGGCCTGTCGGGGGGTGTCCGCAAGGCTGCGGTCCCAGCTCTGCAAACGCCTCGCTTCTTTCATGTGGGACGACCTCTGACACCCGCCACGGGCACCAGGCTCCAGCGCCCCGACCAGAGCTATGGTCGTCCTCAGTCTTCGCAATTCAGGCTTAGACGATTTAGTCCTAAGATCAGTCTTTCAGGGCGACTTGCACAGTGGTAAAGACCCTCTTTATTTCACTAAGGCACCTGCAATCGGTACTTTGATGTCAACTGATTTGTGTTCCTTCTTGATATTAGCACATTTGTAGGTTCACAGGTGGAATGAAAATTCTTGACGCGAAACAACTCGAGGAGAATTTCGTCAATCGTTTTGGAAGTTAGGTAGGTAGAAAAAGTCGTTTCATGTACTGAGACTATCTCTGAATTTAGGAAAACCCCTAACCAACCTGCAGCAGTAGTGCGCCACGAAGAAATATTATTAATAAGTATAGATTTATTCGAAAGAAGCACCATCAAACTGAGCCGAGCATCGTTTCTGTTACATAGTCTGTAGAAGAACAGTTTGTTTTGCAGCGACCGCTGGTCAACAGAGCCTCTGCGCCTGCAGTGAGCACTGATGTCGGTATGACTATCATTTGTTTTTAAATAAACGCTCAAAGAGAGTGAATGAATACCTTCGAACGTTCATAATAAGTCGAGTCAGACGGTCAGGCATGATAGAAATGATAGTGGCTTCGAACGTAAAACTTTTTATCGGCACAATTATGCCTGATGTTCTGTTCCTGAATTGAGTGATACCCCAAATCGTATGCAAATGCTACTTTCTTCAGTTCGACTTTACTGGAGCATAAATAAAAATTAGGCACGTTTTTACAAGCTGTTCAACTACTACCTTTTAATTAGTTTCATTTTTATTTCTCTTAATAGCTTAAAACATGAGAATTTTACGAGCGGTGAGCCTATTACTATGCTTATTAATAGGGGAATTGAGTCTTTACGCCTGCTCTAATAAAGAAGACAATAAATAGCGTTCAGACGAGCCTGTAATATTCTAATTGACTGGAGAATAAAAGGCTCGCTAATGGTGCGGAAGTATGCAGCTTCAGCGAACGCAATTGCAATGCGGACGGCTAATTGTTTATTTATTCATGATATACACTAGGGCGCCTTTCGGCACATGCCACGAGCGGTGTAGCGACATACCGCCCTTGCCATCGCGCGGTGCTACACCTCTCCTAGCCGCGGCATTGTCGTGCGCATCTCAACGGCAATTTAGGCAAATTTTCAGCCCCCAAATTCATGACTCAATACACACACACTGCCCTCTAGCCTACTCCTCGCACCCAGTCGAAGTCTCAGAATACGTTTTGTGTCGCTTCAGCTTTAAAATATCAAATAGAAGTAATTCCATGTATATTTTTGTCATTTCCTTCGTGATTCAAATATCCCCCAGTTTTGAGCAATGAAATAACAGGTATCGATAGACATGTGAAATAGGTCGGCATTTAGCTTTTTAGATGACTGATCATGTATAACTCACCAATTATTTGCTTTCAGGCTACTCTATTTGCCTGCCTCGCATCCAACTCCCACTGTCCCTAACCCTCGAACTACCCCCCAGTGACCCCTCTTCGAGGCCCCCTTACGACTCTCCATAAGGTGCCTCTAGTGGCAACGAGAACTGGAGCACCCTGAGGTAGCAGGCATTCCTGGCGAGGCTTTTTACCGAGCGCCCTAATGGTCCCCGGCCATGTTAGGCAGCGCTCGACATGCCTCCAATAATTAGAGCTTCAATAATACCCCAGAGAAGTACAGCAATTAGCTTCCTATATTCCTCGCCCTGATGTTCTCGCCACGCTTGCGCATGCTTGGCTCTCTGCAGGTCGATGCCCGTGCCCTCTTGACAGGAGAACGATCGCTCGAGTCTGCTCGTGCGACACAATGTGCAACAATGGAGCCCTGTGAAAAAGTTCATGTGTATTACTGATCTAGGAGCGCTCGATATTTGCTCTAGGGAACTTGTCTGGTGGGGCTTGCAGCCACGAGGTTGATTTTCAAATACTGGATTGAAGAGAAATTGTATACACAACCTGAGAGTACTTCACCGTCGTCAAATATCGCACAAGAAGTTTTTTTCGAACAAAAGGCCAATCCAAGTACAATGTTTCGTGAAGGCCTGTGCTTCGTATGACAGAGGGTCAACGGAAACACTAAGTAAAAGAGGTGTCTCTTGGAATTCGAATAATTGGCCAAAATTTTTTTCTCCAATTCCAAACATTAAATTCTTTAACTTAAAATGAAAAATGAACATCTGACATGTCGTTACTGCTCCTAAATTATGTACAAATTATCAATTCACAAATGTCATTTGAGGAAGTGCCGTTGAGCGGGCCCAGCACTTGAACGTTTGCAGCTGAATGTTTATAGCCGCTCATTTTCTCCTCATTTCACTACATCTCAGACATTTTCGAACAATATTTTTCTGATTCTGCGCCTCTTTTTCAGTTGCGTTTAAAGTTCAGAGAAAAATAAATACTCGGGGAGCTGAAGTGCGTAAAAAATTATCTGGAGTAAGAAGAAAGCATGCCAACATCACCAAAATTACCAGGACCAATTTTCCTAAATTTGTGCCGTTGCTCTCGGAAACATGTCGGACTGCCATGCAAACGATCTCTGGAAATCTTTACGAGTGCACGTAACTTAAAGCGAACACCGCTAATTTTTTGTCCGTCCTACTTCCATTGACTGAAGCACAATAGGAGTGTGAGAAACAGGATTGCTCCTAAGATCATGCGCAGGTAGAACTACTCCTTACAGCACCACCCCAGAAAACTGAACGCTTATTGCACTTCTGCTGTTTACGCTTACTGTACAGAATGCACCCTTAGTTTCCTTGCTGTACAGAATGCGCCCTTAATATCCTTGCTGGACAGAATGCGCCCTTAATTTCCTTACTGTACAGAATGCACCCTTAGTTTCCTTACTGTACAGAATGTACCCTTAATTTCCTTACTGTACAGAATGCACCCTTAGTTTCCTTACTGTACAGAATGTACCCTTAATTTCCTTACTGTACAGAATGCACCCTTAATTTCCTTACTGTACAGAATGCACTCTTAATTTCCTGGTATGAGTCGAGTGGCTCTACGATGAGCTAAGTTTACGGGAGGGATGAAGTCTTCTTTTCCCGGCTCTGCTTTAGAGATCGAATACTTAATGAAAGAACTTGTGGCAAAATGAGGGAAATGGTTGAGAAACTCGGCATGCAATTAGGTTACTTTTTCGTAAGCGAACTATTCAAACTTTTGAAAATTCAGAACGCTGGTGAACATGAGAGTTGCTGCATCTAATAAATTCTGGAAGCCTAATTTAAACTCGAAATATGGACACATCACTCCTGAAGTCTCATCCGCTACTTCAATAGTGCTTTCCAGAACTATAAAAATGCAGAATTTTCTTTAGCAGTGCACAAGTGAGCTACGTGGACATAACAGCAGACAAATAAAAAATTCTCGCCCTTACTATTCTTCTTAGCAAATATTTGCACTGGCTATGCATTCATACTTCTACGATCTAATTGAGCACAAAAAAAATCGATTACTTGATTCAGTTTAGTGCCAAGCTTCTCCGCATTCCTTTTACTCGATGATTATTGCACGTTCTTCATGCAGTTCATCACTTACTGTTCGTCTGTCCGGCGGTGTCCAGGAGCGGTAACTCAGCGAGCTAACGCCTTGAGGAAACCACCCCATTGAAAATTATCTGCCGAGCCTACAATACGTCAGGTCCAGTTCGTGTACATATTGATACCAAATTTACTGCGCATCTGTGGTTCAAGTTCACGGGATCAACTTCTAACAATATCCCAAAGTAAGTCAATTCTTTCCGCCAAGTGAGCGGGGTGTGTGTAATAGGGAAGTCTATTGGTCCGTGACAATATGGAGTACATTGGGCGAGCCATACGTCGCTCTCAGTATGGCTCTCCAGCGCCGTAGAGCTGCGAGTTTACTGGCCTTGGTGTCGCATTGTGCAACCCAACCAAAGCAACTTGTGCATTGCTTCCAGCCAAACTTATTGCATTTGGGTCCGCAAACTTGAGTCTCTATTGAACTATCTATTAGCCTTGCGAGGCATTGATGTGCACTGGAAGTGAAAAACTCATGGGGTGGAATGTTTGAGGTAATAGCGTGAGGTAAAAGCTTTCCCACTCAAGATATTTCCAATTCTTTACATTCTTGAGAAACAAAATTTGCCCTAGCGTTTATGCCTGCTACTGTTTTTCCATCGAAATAGTCCTTTTGAATATTGTTATTCATAACGTCATATAGTGTCAATCCATCTAATTGTGTCACATACGTATCTACAAATAGCGCTTGAATGCTCGACGTAATAGTAAAAGTTAATATCAAACCCAGAACTCTACTAAGCAATGTAGATGGCAATTCATCTTTTAGAACAGTAACATTTTTCGTGACCTCATGTCCCCAGCGCATAAATCATTGCAACCGTACTTCAGTCCTTTGCAATACTGATGAGTTTTTTCACAGATTTGTGAATCTCATTTTCAGTTGGCAACAGTCCTCGTTCCAGCGAAAAGACCCGCCAATTAGCGAGCACCCACACACGAGTCAACCCTAGTCGAGTTTATTTCTCCGTTCCCAAATGAGTCAGATAATTGAAAATAACTCAACGTTCCCAAATGAGTCAGATAGCTGAAAATAACTCAACGTTTCCAAATGAATAAGATAATTGAAAACAACTCAACGTTCCCAAATGAGTCATATAAGTGAAAGTAACTCAACAGAACACAGACAAACAAACTTTTTCATAATGACAATTGAAGAACCTAACGTATCACTTATCGCGATTCAAATCTGGAAGTTGATACTTTTCCAAATAAATGCTAACGAAAATTTACGAAATTTTTTTGAAATATGATTTCCTGTATAAACCGACCAAAGCATTTCGGCATTTGATATTCTAATCAGACCAAAATGAAGAGCCATACATTACTTTCTGCTTGGTCATGTAAATAAGCTTTATTAAATGAAATATTTGAATAACTTATGAATTTTCAGGTTCTGCACAATATTGCATTCTAACTTTTATGTCTTATGAAAAATAATTTATTTTAACGAGATTGTATGTTCAGTGAAATAAGATATAATTGTACTCTTAATTGTTTGGTTCTTAAAAGTTTGTGAAATTTTAGTATTCCAACTGTTTTGTTAGATTATGCAAAATCAGTGCAATTACTAAAAATGGGTTAGAAATCTGGTTTTACTGTAAATGATAGTGCTAAAATTACTTCCATGCTTAAAACTGGTGAGTCAATATAAGAAAAATCCAAAAAGTTCCCTCGTGATTACCATATTATGAAATTGCGTGGGCTTGCTGGACACCAAAAAAAAACATTTGTAAAAGTTATCTGCAAGGTATATTTTTAAAATGGAGTTAAAAACTTCCAAAACTGCTCATTCTACGTGTTTCAATATTTTTAAAACTGCTGGTACACAAAGCGTTGATAAAACCGCTAGGCGTAGAATCCTCGATACCCTTGCCAAAGTGAAGGGCAAAGCAAACAGCACCATTAGGGTTGAATAGTCACAGAATTCCATGAAGGTTAATTTCGGCGACAAAATTTTCACTGAGGCTCGATGGACGTGACGGGTGGTCATTGGGTTGGCTGTTGGATGGTCGTTCGGCAGGAGTGCGCATTTGTCCTCAACTAGGTGATGAGGGAGTCATGTTTTGGGAAGGAATTCAAGGAGATGAGTTAATGGCACCCTAACATCAATCAAATAAATTGAAACTAAATTCAAGTTTATATTGTAAGCTCTCGAAGGGCGCCTTACTTCCCTTGCTAATTATATCAACCAATTATGCAAGGAAGGTCTTTGACACAGCAGCAGGACAATACACCCGCACATATACCAAGGAACGCAATCAAATAGCTGTTAGACCATGGATTCAAAGGGCACAATTAATGGTGTGACCTAGAGACAGTCGC
This sequence comes from Orchestia grillus, assembly GCA_014899125.1. Taxonomy (NCBI): domain Eukaryota; kingdom Metazoa; phylum Arthropoda; class Malacostraca; order Amphipoda; family Talitridae; genus Orchestia; species Orchestia grillus. The sequence continues at coordinate 25,230 of VOMN01130075.1, read as the reverse complement.
GATTTGAATTCCATAGAAAATATATGGTCCATTATCAAGAAGAGAATTTATGCTGATGGCAAGTGACACTAGCTTAGAATTCCTGTGGGACGGAATTGAAAGTGATTATCGGTCAATGAAACCATGTGAGATGGCACAATTGACATCAGCAGTTGACAGATGTTCCATTAGAGTGTTGGAGATGAAGGAAACCATGCATTCTCATAGCCTGCATTAAAAGTCTTACTTGTTTTGCGTGCGATAATACCAACTTGTACTCAGCCAGTAATTGAGTGCAAAAATATAGAATTCAATCAATAAAATATGGAATAAAAATGTAATTTGAATTTTCCTCTTCGTTCGGTTAATCAAAGTGAACGTTAAATTAGAGATACATGCATAGGTCATCAAAAATAGTAAATCTTGTTCTACTTGAATACTCTGGTGAGAATAATGATTCGAAATTAACATGAATAGCTCTAAAACTTCCAATTTTTTCTAAAAATCATTCATGCATGTATGTACAGCAATATATTAAAAAAAAGTTAGCATAATAAAGTAGGACACACTGAACTTAGTTTGACTAGTGGTGTTACCACCCGCCCGTTGGACCTCGGTAAATTACCGCTGAAAATATTCCTTTTAATTCCCCAGAAAGAGGAGTACATCATGCGCGTGAGAATGCGTACCTAATAGTATTATTGGATCGATGTCATGCTTTGCGCAGAACATTAGACGCGCTTAAATGTTTGCTGCGTTAAAAAATTCAAGCTTAACGGTAGAGCAAAAGAGGATATCACGTTCGTAATTTTTCCGGCTTCATTTTACTGTAATTTTTCGTTGCTCAAAATACGCTTAGTTTCATTCGAAGCGTAATTTGAATATGACGGTTATGTTTTATTTTCTCTGAAAAAATAATCCCTATCAGTTTTTCATCTCTTTAATTCGGTTGAACGTAAAAGAAATCACGAGACGGTGCGATTTCTGAAACTTCCACCAGACAGAGGTCGTATTTTCGTGTTTTTTTGATGTGGTAAAGTCATAAAAGATTGCTTTAATTAAAAAAATTCATGAGGAGGACTTGCGACAATAGCTCTAATAGAGAGAAAGATAATATTAAGAGTTTCGATTATACTAGCGCAATGACGCATTTCAACTTAGAAAGGCAGAGTATAATGGTTTGTTATCCTATTGTTTTGAATTTCTTGTCCCGATCATGACAGAGCTTACTCTAACATGTCTGTACCAGTTCGGGGATAATTGTGATCAGAATATATGGCTACTCCGCCTAACCTGTGAGAGGATGCTCCATTCTTCACGGTTCTTAAAACACAAGAGGAAAGTAAGCAAAATTGCGCGAAATTTCTGGATGCTCTCCACTCCTAAATTTCAGCAGCAACTTGGGTGCCACCGACTGAAATTGATCGTAATAAAAATAGACCATAAAAGCATGACGAAACGTTTGTAAAACCCGTCAGATTCCACTTTTGCTGGAACGCCTGGCAGGTTGATTTATCGAGCTGTAGCCACGCCATTATATCTAAGGTGAACGTAAAATTATAATTCGGTATTGTCTGGCGGGCTACTCAAAGAATGAGGTGGGCGTTGACTGATAGCGCCTCAGGAAAGCAACACTTCTTACCGATCCCTTAGCGAGCGATGCAAAGTTTAATGCAGCCGAGACTATCATCCACAACTACTTCTCAGGCTAAGACCACATCTCAATAGCTGTTATGAATACCAGGAGGCATTTAGTAACAGCTGTAATATCATAGAACTTACAGCGCTTGTGATATAATGAGAGCAACAGAAAAAGGGTATCATAGACACTTAGGGTCTTTAAGATTAAAAAGACGCTAATGGGGAGCTTTTAATCTCGGCGAGCCAAAGTGACTGGGCGGGGCTCGCCTGAAGGCTCCCATAGCAGCTTTCAAAATACCGAACGAGTTACAGAGGAGTTCTCGTTTCAGGTCATCGTCATAATTACCGCTGCAGATCTGGTCAAGCAGCCAGCACGGGTACAGCAGCCAGCGCGGGTACAGCAGCCAGCGCGGGTACAGCAGCCAGCACGGGTACAGCAGCCAGCACTGGTACAGCAGCCAGCGCAGGTACGGCAACTTGCACGAGTACAGCAGCCAGCACGGGTACAGCCTATGGTCAGGGGTTCACTGTGTTGCTTAGCCATAATTTTTAAGTTCAAGTTTTGATATTGCCGTTCATAAAACCATTTTTAGAGAGAAATAAAAAATCAAATTAATATTGCACGTTCGGAAATTTTGTGATAAACTTTGAAGCCTCTGTTGATAACTGTTTGAACGCAATTAATTTTGAAACTCTTAGAGTAAAAAGAACGGAAACTAGCGCATAATTCTGTAGAAGTAGATTCGGTACCCAGAAGTCTGGAATCGATTCCCGTCCCAGGTGATCCAGGGATCAAAAAACGCTGGACTTTTGTTCTTTACGCTTTCCGTGGTGAAATTAAAAGAACTATGTTTCTTACAGAAGTAGAGTAAAAATACTCTTGCATGAGGTAGATCTCCTAAAAGCACTTAAGTATCATTTACATATCGAATATAAAGCAATAGTTTGAACGGTGATGAACAATATCAATTGTTCGGTTTTTTGGAACTTTAGTGTACAATTATTTAATGCTCTAAGAATTTCTTGCACTCTGGAATTCTTTAATACTTTCACTAAACGTAAATAAATTTTCAGCTCTTTATCGATTTATAGTTGGATTGCTCAACAAGGAAGTTAGACGTTTACATAATTTATTCCATGGCCCTGCTTACGCGACAACAATTGGTGTTGGAAATTGAAATTTTAGGGTTATTAAGTTAAACTTGCGCATATCTGAGAGGGTCGTAGAATTACTGCACTGCATGGAACCTGATACATCTGAGAAGCGGATGATAAAATTAACGTATTTTTGCTGGAGTTAAAAGATGTAGCTGATTTATCATCAGAAACATTTTCAAAAAGATATGTAAATTCATCACATACATACTACCAGAAAGCATGAATTTTGAAGCACACAATAATGTCTGCTTCAAATTTCAATTATGTTACCCACATATTAAACTACAGAAATAATGTGTAAGTGAATTATTCGTCAATAATAAACGCTGAGCAATATTAGCTCGGTGGGGTGACTTGTACCGAATTAATCGTGGAGCGCTTTTAGGTTTAACTGAAGAGAGCTCGCAGGGCCCCGCCTCCACACCAGGGCGGCCGAGCTGAGGTGAGCGCGCGTTGTTTCACATCACCTGGAGATTTGTTAGGCATTATTTATCACGCACAAAGTCGAATTTTTCGTACATTGATAAAGGTTTTTCTTTAGGAATAAAAATAAATCATGGCCTATATTGATAATTGGGATGAGCAATAAGAATTGATGATATAGATCCATTGATAAGTATCAAGGCATTATGACTAGGCAAGTACATATGTACAACGCCCCTTCATCGTTATCGCTGCATGCTATAATTTAGTCTATAAAAATACAGCTCTCGAGAGGGCGACTATGATAAAAAATACTCGAATGCTCATAATACTTAACTGGGAGTTGATATGCGGGCTGAGAACACAGTAAGATCTGTACAAAATTGTTTCCATGACAGGAGTATGAAAGAATGTATATTTATGTCAAATTTCTATGGTATCAAATTGTAGATGAGCAAATATTAATTGCATTTTCGCATCTACTGAGAGTAAGGAAGAAAAGCTCAACTGAGCTTTCCTAATAAATTTTTGCATAAATCATTATTAAGCCAATGCGAAGCTGCAAAATCCAAGTAACACAAAAATAAAAAACGATTCACTGCTTACAAATAGTTCACTGCTTACAAATTGTTTAGTCAACATGTGCGTAACACAACCCACAGGAAACAAGAAACTTTTATTGCTTGTTCGTAGATACGAGAATGTAATTCTACAGTACAGGGTGGGTCATTAGTAAGCTACGGTAGCACTAATACACTGTAAAAGCTCTGCACCCATTGTGGTGCTAGTGATGCAGTAATTTTGAAAGTAAGACTTACTTATGGCCCATCCTGCACGAGGGCCGCCAGACCAGAGGCGCTCCTGAGGGCGGCGCAGAAGGTGCTGGCAAGTGGTGCTTTGCTATGACAACGTGTGTACCTGCGGCAGCCGCTCAGGAAAGTCTTCCAAGGGGGAAGGAACGAAGATCTCGAGCGCAAAGTTTTGTAATTCACTTCTACATGGCAAGTTGATCGAAGAAATGCATATGAAAGAGCATGAAGTAGATAACTCTTCGCAAATAAGCTCATAATTGTGAGCTCATAAGATGAAATTGCTAAATAAAGAATTCCCAGTCCTTGCAGACCATAATATTGTTTCTGAAGCGTAAAATTTTCTTTTAACACAATCTCAGAATTATGTTTATTATCGGACAGCAGGCTTTGAATGAAAGTGGGTTTTCGATTAACTGAATTCCCTCACTGACGAGCTCCATAACTTAACTTGAAAATTCACTACAATTCAGCTTTAAAATCTTTCAGTCCCCAGTGCAATGAGTATTTCGTCATGCAAGAAGGAATTTACTCAACATTAAACACCTTTAGGCCGAGGAAAGGTCAGCAGAACCTACGTAGGTATAAATTTTCGGCAAGTTTGGAATCAAATCACCGTCACGTCGGAATAGTCTCCGATTTAGTCGATAAGCATGGAGAGAAAATTTATGGTTACTCTGGCGAGCAAGAAAACGAGATTTATCATCTCATGAGCATTGCTTCGCGCCTAAATCATGGCTCATCTTTCTTGTAATCCCGATAGCTATCACCAAAATCTACATATAATCCTGGCCGAGACTACCGCCGTCCAGAGCACCTGGAGTGGCGGCTACTGACCTCGCAGCGTCACGAGCTTCTCCAGCAGCCGCAGGCATCGTGGGAACGGCCTTTGTTCACAACACACAGATACCAAGAATACAGTCAGATCTGTTGAGAGATGTTTCAACTCAAATAACACGAATGAAATTAGATTTGCTCAGAGATGTTGTGTATTACCCGAAAACCATAAATAAAGTGAGATTAAATGAAAATACTCATACATGAGTAATTGAGTTAGATACTCAAAGAAGATGAAAAATATCAGAGAACAGTTATGAACACGGATAGTAGATCTGTGAGAATTATCCCAAAACATACAGGTACAATCTGGTAAAATTTCAACCTGATGAACTCGAAACCAGTTTTTTTAAATGTGAAAAATTAGGAAAATTAGGGACTTTTTCTCATACAACTTAAATCAGTACTGTCGTGCGATATTACAAAACGTGAATAATAAACTTCTAAAAGCGTAAAGTGACTCAAAAGCCAAGTTATAACCCTAGAATTACCAATAACCTACGACACGGTACTCAGATGATTTTTATCGATACCACGGCAATGTGTATACAAGGCTATATATAGCGATGAATTATACCCCATCCTCACCGTGGCTGCTTTGAGGCAAGTATGTACCTATACAGCGTCGAATTTAAAGATTTAACGCTCCTTGAGATGCCACGATAGCCACTTTTCGAAACGCGTCTAAGCATCAACCTCCAAAATGAGATTTCACCGACAAATACAGGGAGCAAATACCGTTGTTGGCTTTTTGCTTAATCTTCAAGCTTATTTAACGCTGGGGATATTGACGTCAGCTTCAAGAATTGCGCGTATATCTATCCCACGAGTTCTTTTGAGCAATATAAATAGTTGTGACTATCACTCTCCGCCTTATTGTTGACCCGGGAGCGCTGCACATTGACCAACCGTCTCTCTTGCGATAAAAAGCCCAGAAATAATCATTTTCGCGAGGGGTCATCTAAGGTCGTTGAGTAAGGGGAAGGGCGTCGGAGGGGCTAGGGGTCAAACCCACTCCTCCAGCTGCCTGACCCCCCTGGCTTCTTCTCACGACCGTGCTGCGTCCACGACAGAGTCGGGGTGCCTTTACATTGGCATCTCGCTTAATTGATATTGAATCTATTCGGAACGCTCCAAGCTTATAGTGTTGGAGACATGCCTCGCTAGGCGTGAGCGCGTCCGTGAAGTACTGATGTGTAATGAGATCATGTTATATATATCTGAAGTGTTCAGTTTCTGAGTACCATGCGCTCGCATACTTACAACACATGGAAACGCAAATATGAAACACATACGCACACATACATATAACACATGTGCGCACATACATTCAACATATACAGACCCATACATACAACACAAGCGAACACGTTCATACAACACTCACGTGCACATTCACATCACATATGTACACTCAAGTGTACAACTTGCGCACACTTGCATACAACACATACGTATACAAATATACAGCCCATGAGCTCACAAACATACAACACATGCTTACACGAACATATAACACACGCGTACACAAACATAAAACACATGCGTACACGAACATATGTACAGTACATACATCGGACGCACGCTTGGAAAGTGCGCACAATATGCAGAATGATGCACAACAAGAAGTGCCATTTTACTACAAGGTCTGACAAAGAGTGCCTCCACGGTGTAGTCGCTCATAAAATGCTTTTTAGGAATCGTAAAATTTGTTTTCACTGTCTGTTGCAAACAATATAAGCTTCTTTGTGTGTTGCTTAGTTTTGTGATACTTATTACGATGTATAACAATCCGAAATTGAATAAATGCTTCAGGGTAATTCAAAGCGGGATAGTAGTGTCATGCGAGTCCCGTTTAGCAGAAACAACATTCCAGTCGTGCTGCGAGACGAGTGAAATTCGACTTATTCGAGTACACTGAATACGAGCCGATCGGATACTCAATGAGACGAATTTGACTGGAAAAACACAAATTAGGTAGGTGGAGTTAACATTATAGCGTCTTACGGAACGTTGGTGATCGAATGAGTTTACCCACACCTCTAGAGGGCTAAAAGAACGTGACATGTGCGTTTAGATATGTCAGCTCCATTGGCAGGAAAACACCACGGGATAACAGCGGCACACAGTCCATGATGTTCTTCAAAATGCTTCGTCACGCTATTGAATTCAGAGTAAATTAATTTCGAATTAATGTTAACGTAAAATAATTCGACAACGCACAAATAAATAGTACTGAACTAGGATCTTCATGCACGAGAGTAGAGAGACGTGAGTACAGATGATGAGGCAGGGAGGGGAGGAATGCCGGAGCTGGAGTGAGAGCTTCTGTCTCTGCGGATCACGAGTTCCTGTCAGCGGCTGAGAGATGATGACCAATTGGAATCGCCAGGTATTAAGAACCAGCAAGAGAGCCTACTTCAGACGGGGCAATAACTAGGACCCGTCAGTTCACTGTCTGGGCTGCCACGAACTAGGCTCGTATTCCTTTTTCCGTCATGCTACAATGCCAGCTCGATATCTTGCAATTCAGTTTTGACTATAATCTTTCACATGCAGTAAAGCTTTCACTTTTCATTTACTGGTTTTTACGTGAATGTTTTTTCTTCTATTGTTTATTTACCTTAGGAAAATATACGACGTAGTTTATGGTTACAATTTCTGTGGTAATCCGAAGAAGCAGCGCATGGATCTTATTCTATGACATCAGTCTTGGGCAAATAACCCAACGCTTATGACTGAAATTGAAAAAAAAATATAGGCGAAGGTAATAAGTAGAAGACTAGGTTAGTCACGACTGTTCATTTGCTGAATAAGGCTTGGTTCCGCAAGGTGATTGCAGAAGGATGGCTATATTAAACCGAGTACAAGGTTTGTGAGGGTGGTGAGAGAGTGACTCGAGAGAAAGACACGCTCTGCTCCTAAATGTTCCTATAGCAAGAGTCTTCAACTCTAAGTTTCTTTGTGCTAAATTTAAAAGACAATTTTATCTTCATTCATATTTTTAAGTGATTAGGTGAAGTGAATGCTACCAAATGCAAATGCTACTTTATAGACCGGTTTAATAAAAAGTACTTCATCTTCCCCTTAGATATACTCAATACATAAATGAGAACAACTTCACAATTTCTTTGCATATTTAATGTATCTTTCTAAAACATACAGCAATAAGAGCGCTCTGTAAACTGAAACCAGAGACTACTACGTTTTCACTACTTAAATATTAAAAAAAACGCCGTGAAAAAAGTATAGTTGAAATTCACAGACCCATGGAATTGTTTAAGTAGCGAAATATAAATTTAAGAAACTTGCCGACTTCGGTTTTCAAGAATAACTGAAATGAGTATAATATTTTTCGTACAACGTGTGAAGTGGTGAACAGCGAGAACCAGACGCACAGAAGAAAACAAATATTTAATAGAAAAAGAATGTAACGATTTAAAATTAATCATTCCTTCATTCTTTCATCAAGTGCATTAAAAAATCCGTAAGAGGTAGGAGAAACGATGGCAACTGCAAGATAATAGGATAAATAATGGAGAAAATCAGAGGAATATGATTAGGCCTCGCATCATAAAAGGTATATACGGTGCATGTACGTGGGTGACGGCGTAACACCTCTTCTGGCCTCAGCAGTGATCTTAAATTGAGAATTTCTTAAATCTGACTCTAATTTCAATTTGTTCATCGAGTACCTGAGAATCTCCGTCACTTCTTCAGGTTCTTCGGTCGGTGAACATCATTGTAGCAACGCAACCCGCATCTTCCTCTGTACACCGAATAGAGGTATATAGGTCTCTGGCTTAGCGTCACGAAAGACTGTTGAATTCAAATTTTTCGAAGAATCCATTTCATCTGCTTTTGCAGGTGCTCGAATTGATTGATCGTCCGTAGACCAATTGAAATTAAAACGTCCTTTGCTCGCATGTGTGGTTGATGACCGTCTCATCTTAGACAGAAACTCCTTCTGAAGCCGCTTTGAAAATGAAAAGTAAGAGTGAAATCGACGTTAGTCAATAGCTAAGGAGAACCTTTAAGAACTTGTGCGACGTAACTGTATATCTGCAAATTAACTTTGCGATTGAATGAAGACAATGAAGTCTGTTTATGTGCTCAATGATGATTCAACATGTCTTTCATACAAGTCAGCTTATCCTAAGTATACTTTCGTACGGAGCTTATGTAACTCTAACAAATTATTATGCGGGGTGTCCGCTAAAAGGTAGCCAATTTACAAACACAGTAGTTTCTAAACAATTATTACTAGACGGTTGAGATAGGTGTTATTGAAAAGAGACAGATCTGAAATTTTATCTTATTCCGTGTTTTACTTCCGACATGATCACCTCTGGACTCCATATATTTGTCAACACGAACTGCAAAATTTGATGAAATATTTTGCGAAGTATTGACGTCGATAAAAATGCTGATATCGATAACAGTGTTGACATCGATAATTGGTGTCGAAGTTCGATAATTTGATTAGCTCGACTCATGTTTTTTTCTTCTGTGGCACAATAATAATCTCCAATCTTAATCCTGCGGGAGAGTTCATGACGATATTGCATTTCATACGGTTTTAAATGTAGGTCTTCAATGAGAATATAATGAAACAAGCTGTGCTATAATGAGCTGTGCTTCAGTAGACAATTTTCTCACTGATTTTGTTTCATCATCATTCAATGAAATTATTCCCATATTAGTGTTCGCTTCTGTCCTTTTTGTTTTTGGAAGGCCTGAATCTCTTTCATTTCAATTATTAACTGTGCCGTGAGCACTCTGCTTAGCTTAATTGGTTTAAACTGTTCTTCTAGGTAATCGTATTCCATATCTTGCTTGAAATCGATGAATTATTTTGATTATGGATCCGTATTTAACCATTTCCTCCTCGACAAGTTGTTTCTGTTCCCCTGTTAATTGCGGAATTTTTCTCGGACCTAATACGAGTAAACCAGGAATAAAACTGGAATTCTCCAGACGTGCCTACAGAGGTATATTCATCATAACCGTATGCTTGATACCAGGTAAAATTTTAAAATTAGATACTATAAATAATACATATTTTAGTCTTCTAACGCCATCACTTTACAAACTACAGCGTTTTTAAATCACCTCCTTCACAGCGGACTCCTTTGTAGTACCTCAGCACCGATTAACATTTATGTTAAATTTCGGAAAGCATTTTGCAAATTTCTATCCATTTCAGTTACCAAACGTCGAGTGTTAGAGGCAACAAAAGTTCAACTCCTACATGGGTGCACGTGGCTACCATGCAGTGAAAAACGTATCAATTTCAGAAGTCGATTCAAGAATTTATTTTCAAGCGTCTTTATGAAAAAGAAAAGTTTTTCGCTAAGACGCGAAAGAGCATCTAAACGTTGAGCTGTGACTCCGATGAAGCCAGAATTCAGAAGGATATTTTTACCGCTATTTGGAACCATACATCGTCTAACTATTTGTTCCATAGATACAGGAAATATATTCTAATCTCGAAACATTAACGCTTACCATCTTTTATTCTTTGCAAAACGACAAAACGACTCAATGCCAATGCTATTGTCTATTTTGACGGCAGTCATGAAAACCCAAAAGCATTGTCGATTTAGACTTACCACAGAAGTCAAAGATGTGCGTTTGTTCCATGCGTCGTAACAAGTAGATCCGCATCTTGAGCGATGAAGCTGCGACGGAACGAGACTTAAATTTGTGTTCCTGCATCAGCACCCTTCAATTGTGTCTTTTATATTTACATCCCACTCTGTCGTGTTCTTTACAGAGCAACGTAATCCTATGAAGAATTTCAGTTGGTCATTGTACAGCTTCATCAGTTAAACATAAGTTCGCATAAAAGAAAAAGATGGTTTAAGATAAGTCCGCCCTAATGGATGACCGACGTTCTTTGAAGATAACGCTTTTATCTAGGATCAATCGCTAGAATTTTAAGTAGTTTTTTGCATCAATTAGCCTATCAAAAATCTCAAGGTGAGAAAACTTGATTCTTCGCTTGCATGCGAAGGGTTGGCTGCGCCAGGCGCTGAGCTCCAGAGCGGGATGTCATACCGTTCCGGGCTTCTGCTGTGTCCTGAGAGAGCTCTTGCCTTTCGCTGTTCTCGAGTCAAGGCGTGACAGATTCATCAATCAATGTAAAAAGTAAGCGATTCTTCAAAGAAACCTGTTTTACACCACGATCAGGTCTCCTATGCTCTTTCCGAAAACATTGAACTTCCCACAAAAAAGTCAAGTAAAGGGCCAGAAGTTAAGTCTGCGTGATATCGCAGACTTAATGAAAGACTGCGGAATTTGCATGGTGGGTAGGAAAACTCATACGAATACAGGCCAAGCTGTCCGACGAAAGGTAACTGTCTCGTGCAAGTGGCAGTGCTGGTCGTCAATGAATCGAGTCACTGTGTGATGCGCAGGAAAACTCTTATAGAACTTAGAAATAGTCATAATCTGAAGAATATGCACAGAAAATGTTTCCCGTACGAGGAGAATAAGCGGAATGCAAATATAAAGAGACATGAGAGCTCTTTTGGCCCTGTTTTGATGTTTGTATTGTGGAGACCACGTCGTGACGAAGAGCTACTTTGTACTTTGTGCTATAATTTATGGTTTCGAAACCGTTATGGAACAAAAAAGTGTACACGCGTTTGCGTACACATTTGTTTTTGTTCTCTCTCTTGGCCCTGCACTGCTATGGTGCTGAAGTGGCTCATGGCGCTAAGCTGCTATGGTGCTGAAGTGGCTCATGGCGCTAAGCTGCTATGGTGCTGATGTGGCTCATGGCGCTAAGCTGCTATGGTGCTGGAGTGGCCCATGGCGCTAAGCTGCTATGGTGCTGAAATGAAGCTGAAATACTGCTTCAGGCCGGTTTGTGCATACGCAATGGAATGAGTCAATGGATTTGCTATCCCATGTGTCATCTCTTCGGCTTGCGACAGTCTACGAGTCCCAGTACAGTAAAGTTTGTCTGTACTGTGCTACCATTACTGCAGCGGTCTGCCGGAGCCGCAACGGTTGTCTGTCTGACTACACGCCCTCCAACCTACCTCGGGTCCGTTGCTGTCTGTTTCATTGGCGTTAGGAGACAGTCAACATAATGCTCAGAATTTGGTGGCGGTTTTTCTTGTAAATGTAAATATTTTCCCTCTTTTTGAATGATAGTTTACGATTTCCATTTTACATGATGATCATTATCGAACATAAATGTTGAGGACCGAAGGTTTTTTAATCAATGTTTTCGAACATCCAATCCTTTATTATTTTATCATTTTTATGTCCACGCTTAACATTTTTGTAACAGTACCAGAATAAATGAACACGTCATTGGCACTCTATACAATTTCAGCAATAGTTAAGAGGCTAAGCACCTGCTTATATATTCAAGCCATATAGAATGTTCGCCGAGTCCTGTTTAGCTATAACGTCCCATGATTTTATTGAAAAAGAACTCAATAAATCTCATGGGTAATGGGTGTCCACAGGAACTAAGCTCTATAAGCTGCGCTCGTCCGGCTGTCAGCAGGGAAAAAATTGTATAATAGCTCAATAATTTCTTGGTGCAAATCGGCTGGAAGATGAGAACGGGGTGCTAAAATCTCGCAATCATGGTGCATGAAGGACAGAGTGGCTTGACAATAGCTAGAATAAGTGTGTGCTTCGTGCCAGTCAGAGCGCCTCACTTTATTGCAATTAAGGTTTTATTAAGCTTTGGAAGCACTGTTGGTCATGCCTATATTTACGCAGCGGCGAATAAGCAGCGACAGTCGCCCAGGTCATTCAGACGAAAGTGAACAAATGAAATGCAAAGAAAGACTTTTATCAAGCCAATTAATCTCTCAGAATGTCAGGTAATCCGTCACGTCTGTCCGTCCGTCCGTCAGGAGCCACTGTGGTGGTTGTCCGAAGTGGTGTTTGCACAACCCTGGTGACAAACAGAGCGCATGCCCCGTCCCGTCAGACCGAGCCTTATAGGGGGCGGCTACCCAGCGTCCCCTGTTGACAGTCGCATATGGATCACCCCTGCATTGTCTACTGCCACGTTTTGTTTCTGCCTCGCTTTCTCATCAAGAAATATGAGCAAAAATATGCTGAAGTGTGCTTTTCTGTGTGGGCAAGCTGTGGGAGGAACGTAAGAGTTTTGTGTTAAAGCCGCAAACGTTTAGATGACGTGATAAGGCTTCGGAAAATAAGTCACATCATTCTTGAATTAGCTAACAATCCCACGAGAAAGTTTTCATCTTACGAGAGTTTAACAAAGAAAACCTTCACGAGATTTTCCACATCCACCTTCGAATGATTATATTTCTGCATGTGACGGCCGCCGTTGTCGGGCCTGTCATCTTGTTCGTTTTGAGGCTAAGTGCTCGCAGAAAATTAAAAGTTTTCGTTACCATTCTAATTTGCAAAATGCATATGTTTTCCTACCAGTCGACAGAGCCGAAGGAGAGTATGATTCGAATGTGACGATGGAATTTTTGTATGATTAATATGTAGCATTTCAAAATTATTCATTGATCTGTAAGAAATAACAATGGAAGTCTGTATTGCCCAAATATAATAGTTATATCGAGTCTCACAAAAATATTTCCTTTGAAGGCAAAAGAATGAATAAAAATCGGGACGTTTTTGTGTATCACGGTGATGGTGCGTTTACTTATCATGTTAATCAATACTCTTCTACATGTATTGAAAAGAATTATTTCGGCTGATTCGCACAAAATTTCTAGCCTATGAGTACGTTCACAGTTTCTGAAGTTTTCGATAGGTAGTTACATTTAAATTGTTTTCAGTTTCCAAAAGCGTAGCTTTACAATTGTTTATTGAAGGCTTCCTTGTGAAGCTATTAAGATAATTCAAAGCTGATAAGCTAAGAAAAATGCTTTTGAGAATATATGAATATATTTTAAATTCTGCATTTGCTGATCGATCCCAATTACTTTTTCGTTAAAAATTCATTTTCAAATATGAATACTGTACTCTTTTCATTAAAATTAATAGTATTACCCTCATGTAAATACTCTGTTACCTTGCGAGTCATGATACAGTAAGATCTGCGTCGTGTTGTGATTAGTCCTCACCCTCAACACTCGTCAGCGTCAAGATGTGATTTGTAACATCTCTTTGATTTACACTTTACAAGCCGCTTGTTGAACGGCTTAAAATTTAGTGGCCTAAAGTGAAATCGTTTTAGAAATCTTAACGGCTTACTTATTAACGTGGTATGGCTAATTGAAGACATGAAGCACATATTAAAGACATTTGTTTACTTGACCCGGATCGATCTGAAACGGGCTTTATAAATTTTCACTTCAGATATTGGTAACATGGATGTTCGTCCACGTACACATGTACACGAACATCTACGTCATTCACTGAACACTGAAAACAGTTTTAGCACTCAGCAATCCGTAAAATAAGCGAAACACTTCCCTCGAGCTGCATCTGACTGTGCTGAGGGTTGTGAGAAACATTCTCCTGGTGGGTGCGATGCCTGGAATTATTGCTCCAACTCCCTGCGTGGCCGTGGGCGCTAAAGAGACAAATGGCCGAGCAAATAAGTTTCTTCACCGACTCTGGGTTTTGCGGTCACCGCAGTACTAGTTATTTTAACAGCTGAATATCCTTGATTCTACCTGTGTGAGTGTGGTGAGAGCGCCGAACGGATGAATCATAGCGCTGCTCCATTTACAGCTACTTGATCTAATATTTGAACATCAGAGTTTCAAAGTTTATTTTCAAAGTTAATAATGGAAAGAGATAACCGAAATTTTTGGGAATCGAAGCCGTTAAAAGCCGTTTCTTGTAAGTGTTCTTCGCTATGTAAGCCAAGCTTAGTGAATATTGAAAAAAAAATTTACGCTTCCCTCGTGGAGAGGCAAAAATGTTTGCGATCATTGTGGTCATTGAAACACAGTTCGAAAAAAGCTAATTATAAGGATTTCGAACGGTTTTGCTAGCGCATAGCTGGTTTTAACGTTGTGAAGTCCCCATTTCAATCGTAGAGTGTTTAATTTGACTCAATGTTTACTTTTTTAGTTTTCCTTGTTCTAATTATTTTAAATTTATGAATATTTTCTGCAATATATTAGAGAAATGCGTTTAATAAAAGGTATCCTAGAAGCACTTTTGAATGAATTTTACGTGTACAAAAAAAGACAGGAAGGAGAAGCACGCGATCTACCGCATGCTCCAAACCTCCATCGGCCCTAAACTGGAGGAACTCTGTATGATTTGTGTCTAAACTAAGGCGTTTATGAGGGCTGAGATTCAATATCAGGGATGCATGGCTACAGAGTTCTTCATGAGTTGTTCAGAGTTCACACTCATAATATGTTTTCTTATCGTTCACGGCAATATTAGATTCATATCAATGTCCATGTATATCACGCCAGTGCCAAAATTCAGTTGAATAACCTATCGAGAGCTCGACAAACTGGATTTCAAGCGTGCACTTGTTTTTTGCTTAATCACTAGGCGTCTTATCTGTAACCTTGTATTTAGATTTCTAAAAATTTCAACTTTAATTTAAGACCCACGCAGTCACGGTCTTTCATAAACACACCGAGAATGCAATTAAAAAGTTTGATTCCAGTTTGTCACTTCTTATTTTGATAACGGTTGATCGATTCAAATCACGTAGGCGAACTCCATTACAAAAAGGCTTCACTTTCAGTGTCACTTTGTTGATAAGTTGTACGGTAAGTGACTTGGCGGAGCGTGTTGCTTTGCAAGCCGTCCATTTTGGAACAGTGTTGCAGTGCAACCATTTGCTTTTGGTTCAGGCATATTTTGCGAACTGGTCAGAATGATCAACCGCTTCTGCAGGCTGGAGTTCGTGAGGTGCAGTGGCTATTAACTCTAGGTCCAGCTGCTGGTGCCGTTTGTTTGAATTATTGCTGAAGCGTTGCAATCGTAAATTGTTAAATAACGATTTTGAGTGATTGTCTTCATTCATTATTTGTTGATCTAAAACCTAGTTTCAATCTCGTAGAAAGATCTTCAGCTTATTTATTTTGGGCGAAAAAGGATTTGAGTCTGGATTTTTTTAAATGGCGGCCGAGCAGACGATTGTTGGATTTAAACTGGGTAACTAGTAAAATTTTTAATGCCCTGGCGTCAATGCAAGCCACTTTTTATCAGTTATTAAATGAGTCAAATTCATCTTGGGGTTTTATAACAGATAAAATAGAACTTGGGTAAGAAAACTTGAAGGCTAGTTGTATTAATTTCCTTAACGTATTCGAAAAATTTCTTATCAAACTCAAGTTAGTTTTGGTGGCAACGATGTTCATTTCAGGTAAATTTTGTTATCTAGTAAATATGAAGTTAGAATCAAGTTGGTTTGAAAAGGGGAAATTAAAAACGTGAAGAGAATCGTTCACATTTATTAAAAGACCTTTCGATAGGAAACTAGAACGGCTGCAAATGTTTTTACCTCATCACTTTATGTAAAAACGAGATTTCATGGGGCCAAAATGGGTGACACGCATGGTACATTTTGCAAACAGTGTTTGGTGCACGCTCATCTGAGAGGACTGAAAAGAACACCTAAGCACAATTAATACAAAGGCACACCTGATTCTGCTCAACCTATACTTAGTTTATAATGATTTCGCGGGTATCATCTTACAAACTGTTCCCCAGAGCGTGTGGATGAAACGCTGTAGGTGAAATTTGTAGGTGAAACACCGGAAACACTGGCGGGGTGCAGATAAATTTTGATATAACTTACATACTCTCAGATGTTGATAATGTTCGCATAATATTAATAATGTGCACAAAATGTTGATAATATGCATATAAATGTAATGATCTTGAAATGTACAGGAGAGTTTGATTATCATTTCTGCATTGAGAATAACGTTGCCGAGCTCTGCTTCAGCCCTGAGTTATTAACTGTAACCAGAGGGCATACTTTTCCCATAACATTGTGAGCTCGCGTAAAAGGAAAAAATAAAGGCAAAAATATAATTGAATCTTCGGATCTTATTTCGGGTTCCTGCAATAGTCTGCGACTCAGAGAGCCCAGCAGGATGATTAATTTTCAGTATATGAAACGTTTGATGCTCGAAGTGCACAGAAAAAGCGGGCTGAATATAATTTGAGCGTTTTTCTTTTGCTATGCATCTGATGTTATTAGAGGTGTCGCTTATGAATTTTTGTTTCCTAAATGATTTTGTTTACTTACTGCATCAGAGGAAATCAGGCTACTGCTTTATCTTACAACGGTTATGATATTAACGACGCCTATTGTTTGCATTTTTGCAGTCAGTGTGTCGCATGTACTCTTGTATTACCTTTCAGAGCATATGTCTTACAGGACGTACATTCAGCGGGGCAAGAAGAATCATAGGCCATCAATTCTTCAAGTTGATGTAACGTACTTTTTACAGCCATCAATTTTTCAACTTGATGTAACATACTTTCTACCTGCACTTCAAGACCTAATCGTGCTTTCGACACACGTACGTTTCGACGCCCTCGCTGGGTGTCGAATGGAAAAATATTTCATATTAGCTCTCGAGCACAATAAAACAAAATGCTAGCTAAGGCAGCACTGGAACGAGTCGTACAGGCTTTCAGAAGTGGCATTTGCATCTGTGACATCCAGTAAAAAGTAAATTAACGTAGGTGACGTACGTACATATGTCGTACGGCTGTGATGCAGTAAACCAGCTGTTGTTTCTAACGCGGCTGCTGCAGTAGCTGTAAGAGAACGATGCAACTTGAGCTGCCTCACTGCCAGCCAACTACAGCCCTAATTGCAGCTCTACACAACAACAATGAGCAGACTTAAGACACACAAAGAGCTGCAACGACCTCTGTACTGCGTTTGTTCGTCAGTGAATACATAGGCTGAGTGATGCGTTATCTCACCATCAGATAGCGTCAGATAACGCAAGGCCTTCGCCGTGCGCTCGTCCAGCGGACAAAAGAAGTCCTTGCGGCGAAGAGACGCTTGACTTGACTGCGTCGTAATCGCACCACATCATTTCTCTCAGGTATGACATTTAATTTCAGGGAGTTATTTTATCGGGCTACCGTTGAAGTTTAAATGACTGCAGTTTTCACGACGCACGTTAAGGTTGTCCAGGCTGCGTTTTGTGCGGTAATTCTGCTTCGTAGTTGGCACAAATTCTTATTTCAATTCGATATGATTTGTTAGCATTTCTTGAATGCTTTTAGTTCTGAGAATTTTCCATTCAATTTATGTTTTTAAAGATATGGTTTCAGATAGTTTTTCCTCCCAGAAAATCTACCAAGAAAACAGAGAGAATAAATGGTTTTCCTAGAATAACACGATTTGAAGGTTGACTGACTCGCTAAGAATAGATGTAAATTAATCTTCTACAAGAACCAAAAAAAACGTTCGTAAATGCCTAAACATACTATATTTCACTTTCGTGATGCACATAATTACCGAGGTTTCGATCCCTTTCGAGATGTATGCTGCATGATCAGCAGAGTGAAAATGCCAGTTTTCCACCAAACATCGATAAACACGAGGCTTTGCCCACTTGACGACCAAATTACCTCGTAAGCCCAATGGGTTCGGTGATGGCTGAGTACAGCTGCACGAAAGGCTCTCTCTTGCATCCTGACGAGACATATCTTCGTGTCTCTTAAACGTAATACCTACTGTATGTGTAACCCAATGCGCATATTATATTTTCGATTGCTTAAAAGAACCGTTCATAAATTAACTACGCTTTAAATGGTCTAACTCTTAATTAAATGCATGTGTGAGGAGTCCGTACCGCGTCAGCGTGCCCAGGAGAAGCGAATACAGAGCCCCCAGCAGGAGGGTCTCCCGCCGTCGCTGTGACTGCTCATGGTAAACGAAGCTGTTCCGGGCACTGGCCGAATTAGAAACAAGATACAAAAAGTAGCGAGTTCTTCAGTGCTTATTCACGGGAGTACCTTTGTTTAGTAATTGTTTTATGCGGAGGCAAAGCAATACGATTAATCTGTCTAAGTTAAGATTTTGTATAATTTTTAAGATACGTAAGTGTAGAGATACATTTTCTTTCGAAAAAGTGTCAAAATATATGGCTAAGTTAAATTTTCATACAATTTTTAAAATACGTTAGTGTAGTGATACATTTTCTTTCGAAAGAGTGTCAAAATATGTCTGGAAATTAAAAAAAGTAAAGATTGAAGCTATGTTTAAAATAAATTCTTCTAAAAGATTGAAGCTATGTTTAAAATAAATTCTTCTAAAAGATTGAAGCTATGTTTAAAAGAAATTCTAATCTTTAAATAAAAGACTGAATGAAATTAATAGACATAAAGAGAGAAAGGATCGATTATTTTATTTTAAGCGTATACAAACAGGCATAGATACTACGTGTGACATATGTACGTACGTCACAATTTATATTTCCATGATAACCTTAGCGTAATTTGTGCTATAAATATATTTATGATCCACTTTATAACGAGTTGAAAGCGAAAAATGTGCTAAATATCCTGTTAGTCTTCGTTTCATACCTACAGGTGTATTCCTTGCCTAACGTATATCATTGTAACAGTAGATTTCAAGCGACGATTGCATTTGTGACGTTGTATGTGAGTTCGGTCTTCGGTGTATGTGAAACAACATGTGGTGTCCCTGGTATCAGTCTGTGGAAGACGATGATCCGATGGTATCATACGGTGTGATGTAGTCATGTGAGACGATGATCTGTTCTTTGCATATGATTGATCTGTGCAATGATCCAGTCATTGCATGCGAGACAATGGTTCGATCTATGCAAAGATCAGTTTTTGCGAGACAATGATCCGATGGTGTGATGCGGGACAATGATCCGATGGTGTGATGCGGGACAATGACCCGATGGTGTGATGCAGTGTGATGTAGTTTTGAAGTGTTAGTTTTGGTGCTGACCGCAATGGACAAAGACAGCAGCGCACGAAAGGACCGCTCCGCTGGTTCCTGTTATCAATTTAAATACTCTTCCAGTCGAGTGAAAAATTATGAACGGGGGAAGATGGCCAGTATATCCAGGCAGTTAATCTATGTGTCGGTTAAAAGAATGCGTTGTTCTCTCTTCACCGAAATGGTAAGGAATTAGTAATACTACGAAAGACAATCCTTGTAAAACCGAAAATGATCGTTCTCTAATGTTCATCATCGTGAGTGGATGAAAAATTCCATCCAAAAGTGACTGCTAATCTCCTAACTAATTTTAAATCAAATTTTAGGTATACATTGTGTGTTTTCATTGCAGTTTCGAGCCCTCAGACGTATAAATCCAGCTGTATTGTTCAGTCTACCGTCACAAATTTTATACAACATTTTTACTTCATCTTGGAGGTAAATTGAAGAACACTGAGATACTATTCCCCTTAGAAGACGCTCTGCTGGAATTGAGGAATAAGAGTTCCTTCTTATTTCGGAAGTCCGCAATCGCACATCGCAGAACGAGGACTGCGCCACCAATTGGAATTCCGAAGATGCTCCGTCGTTTGAACAGCGATTTTCTCTCGCTCACAACGCTGGCTGAGGCCATCGAGCCTCGAACTACGTGCGTTCTGTGCACACACCGAGTGTCGCTGTAAGATTCGTAGACAACGGACGAATAAATATTACAAAGCGACGGAGAATTAGGACAACCAACTAATTTGTAATCTTAAATAAAAAGTAAAAGAGTTTTTATGGTTTCAGTATAAGTGTAGGTACTCAAATACGACATCATCTCTTTCGTGCTGTGGGACTACCTATGTTCCAAGCTACAATAGTAAGTCAAGATACATATGTATCTTATGCTGCAAGTACGCAGCCCTTCTTGGAGGACTGAAGCGTTCTACAGTTTTGTTTAATTTTTGTGATTTGGCATACGTGATCGAAATGGTGCTCGCATTGTGAAATAACACCAAGAATTCCCGCAAATCAGGATTTCACCACGTCACGAGTTGGAGGATTGTGCAGAGCTCCGACGAACNTATATATATATATATATATATATATACACCTAAATATGATATATATATACGCACTTGTGGGTGCTCCTAGGCTTGGGTCATGTACATGTATGATATTCTTTTGGCTTTAGGAGCGTCTATTGACGTGCGTGGTGTTAGGACGGAGGCTAAAAGTCTTACTGAAAGTGCAATTGGTTAATAAAATCTACTAGAAAATCATTTCTAATGTACATTTTTCTTTAAAATTAGGGGGCACATTGGCAGTTCATTACGGGAGGCTATTACCTCAGGATGCTTAAAGGTCTTTTAGTAGCGATAACATCGCTGCACATGCTTTAAACTTCAGTTAAAATTCTTCAGTTAAAATATATGTACATTAACATATCAATTCCCGAGAGCATACAATTTCCACGCGTGAATAGCAATTCAAGTGGTGCGGGTTAACAGTCATAAGAATCTGAAAGGTGCTTCAAAAAAAACAAGCAAAAATCACAACATTGAAGTGAACATTGAAGTGAATTCGACGTACTGTCTTACTGACTATCTCGAGAGAAATTCGCGGTTTGATCTGAAGAATATTTGAAAGTTTTATTTCAAAGTTTTTTCCTCGGCGACTGCATGAGCTCACTAATATGGAAGCCACGGTCGGCTGCTCATGTGAGAGAGTACTATAACCGTCAGAAATAGAACGAACCTGAAATCGATACGATTGAGAGGAGCTCTTGCACCTTTAAATTTATATTTAATGTTTGTGCTCTGAAGAATCCCAGATATAGCATATTTTGCCACTGTTCTCTGGCAATAACCTTCCTAGTACTCAAGACTGTATAAAAGAAGTTTATCCTCCAATGAAAACATCGCATTTTATTTAGAGTATAAACAAGCTTGTGCAGTATATATTGAAATGCGTAGATCGAGTTGAGCGCTCTCTTACCGTCATGAAGAGAAGGGCAAATACCAGATCCTCGTGAGGATGGCCAGCATGATGGCGTCACCATCATCGAATGGTCTTCGATAATTGGAGGCTGTAATGGCGAAGCTCAAATAATTGACTACAGAACCGATGTCCCCGGCACATTTGTCAGGTGTCCAAGATGACCTCAATGGCCGAGGGGCCGGCGGGAGGCCCATGTGAAGCTTCACTGGTCCATCTTACAGATGCTTTAGGTCACGACGCGTTGAGGGCAGGAGCTGCTGTCCAGGGATCAAGCGTCGTCTGATGACAGGCTACGACTCGCGATAACTGACTTGCAGGTCAACTAGCTCTTATGAGCTCTGTGACGTCCGTAATTTCCAGTAAGCGACGGGACTGGTGCACTCTGTAGTTGAATATAATGCTGCCCCGGGATTTGGTTACCCAGCATTCTTGGGATACTCGCGTGGCCGCGGAAGCTGTGCGGACTGCAACCAAGACGGTGACCTCAGCTTCCGACTGCGACCTCTTCTCTCTCCCGCATGCCACGAATTTCTCTCGCTCTTTCGAATTCGCCCTCATTTTCTGTGCCCAAAGTCCCGTTTCCATACGTTCTACAACATTAAATTCCCATGAAGCCTTTACTTCATTCACTCAACGTTAGTTTCAAGCCGGTTAATTAATAACTAACGAACAATTGAACTCAATGTCGAAATTTATTCTTAATGTTTCGTTACTTTTTCGTGCTGTCACATATGTTCGAAAAAAGGGCTATGTTAAAACATTAATTAACGTACCCACAAAGTCTGAAAGAACATCATATTATTGAGAAGTATCTGCGAAAGACGTTGTCAAAATGATTTCTTAAGGTTATGTTGTGCAATTTCAGTGCTCGGAAATAGTAAACAATACGAAACAAAAACCAGTGCATGAAAAAAATTACAAAATAAGTGCAACACTGGCAACCAAAAGTATTCGCGTAAGCTAAATTGAATTCCGAGTAACGATGTTATGAAACGTATTTGATGTGGGCACATACGGATTCTCAGTATAATTATTTTGATTCCTAGGCGCAATATTTACTAAAAATCTAGGAATGTACATAATTGGTGTATTTATGTGTGCATCTGTTATAAAGATACAATCACTTTTTGTGACTCGGATCTTTGTTTTCGCTGCTGTAATTCAAATAATTCTGCTCTTTTGAACGCTGCTAGTTACAGCTGCTTCGAGTAATCCCTGGAATTGAACAAGTTTAAACTTAAGTTGACTGAACATCTGCTCATCAGTGACGTTTCGAGGCAGTGAATGGTAAAAATTTGTCTATATATGGCTGGGAATGCATGACTGACACCGAACACTTCATTTATCAAAGCACCTTTGGAATTAATAAATTCTCCAGTCGCATCGCTGCAGCTAGTTAAGAATATCGAATGACCGCGCAGCCATTCCACCGATTCCTTACGGCCTTTAAAGGATCTCAGTTTTTAGTGGTAGGGAAGAGATCACGGTTGCTGGAGACAGAAAAAGATAAAGGAAGAAAGAAAGAGGGGAGGGAGAAATGGAGTTGGGGAGGGCGGGGACGGCGGTGGGGCCCCGTGCATAGCAGCGTGATGATCACGCCATGTCCTGACGCGGTCGTGGCTACTTAGCGCCCTATCGAGGCTACTGGGCCCCAGCGCTGGCTAATGAGCGTCCAGGGGCACGCTAATAAGGCTTCGCACTTGTTCCTCTCCAACGCTAATTCGCACTATGAAAACCTTTGCATAAATTATGGTCGCAAATGGGCGGCGATGTTTTGGTGAGGCCATTATTGTACGAGGTGCTTAGGTCTGGCCATTGGTGCCGCTTGAAATCTGCTTTTTGTGAGATATGATGTGTTAATTTTACCGTCTCTGCTCATATTGATTCAACTGATAGCAAACAAGACTCAATTGAAAAAATCTGACTCAGTGATCATCTTTAACGGAGCGCGTATGTATTTATGCATGCAAGTATGTACTGGTACATTAGACTCTACCATACAGGACTTACCATTGCGGGTTTGTATGTTTTTCCATTTTATTGATCTGACGTTGACGAATTACTTCAAGTTAACTCACTTAAATTTTTAAGAGAAATAGGTGTATGAGCTTTAATGCTTTGATGAGAGTTGAGAATAGTGCGACCATTTCCTAACGTCCGACACTTCTGAATGTAATGAGACCGTCACGAGGGCCAGTTCAGTTACAACTTAACATGTTCTAGGAAGTGGTATGAGCTGGTACCAAGAACTCCTGAAGAGTAATCACTGGCTGATACACATCATTTCTGCTCCCTCCAGGTGCTGGTCTGGCCGAAGAGGTCGCTCACCGCCGGCTCGGCAACTCCGACTCAGGCAGTAATTCTTAAGGGCAGCGAGATAAAATCATATCTGCCCTCGAGTGTCTTGTTCTTTCTTTAATTGTGCTGCTAACCCACATTCAGGTCTTCTTCCATTTAAGAGATTTTCTCGCAAAAAATTCCCTCATGAAGCTATTTTTTGAAGATTAATGATAAGTTACGGGACTTTGGAAATTTTACGGTTAATTTCAGAGTGAAGATAAGAAGCATTAGTGGAACGAATACGGCACTATTTTTCTCGTGGAAAATTATCAATGTTGTGATCAACAGCGAATGGTATTAAATGTTGAACCTCCTCACACAACTCCATGGAAAAAGGAGGCTTAAGTTCTGGCGTCCAAAGCATTAACTCAACATCTGCATCGTGCTAATTTGCAGAACTTTGTATTGCAGCCTGCTTGTTTTCAGAGGATAATTTTTCCCATGTAGCAAAGCTAGATACTTTTAAGGTGATCAGTCGATGTATTCTTGAGCCTTGTGATCCATCTCAAGGTGAGCTTTTGGAGTTGTTTTTGAACAGATCGGATGGCGAAGTCGATTTTATATAGGGAGTATATTGTCAAAATAATCGCTTTCGACGGCCGTTTGAGACGTTTTATTCACAAGAGGATAAATGTAAACATCACTGGTTAGCTGAATCACCTTCAAGTGGCTAGTATTACATATTGATCTAATTTATTTTTCCCATTGCACTGAAATTTGAGCATTCAATTTGGTAGTCAGAATTTATCATATCATTCGAAACTTAAATATGAAGTCTAATTCTCTGAACTTTTCAAGTCAACACCCAAGCTTATTTATGAGCAAACATTCATCAAAAAATTACTTGACCTGCTGCTGTGCAGCGTTTAGTCAGTTTTTTGACCTCGCGAAGCTTACCTTATTTTAGACTATAAATTCACGTTCCTTAATTAACAACTTGTGAATGAAGAGGCCAGGGCATTTCCCTCTAACACGTGAAATGAAATGAACTCCACCGCTGCGTAACGAGGTAAATATTGCCTTGCAACTGACGTCCGAGCAATGTACGCTTGTAGTTCAAACTTTGATGAAGATTTAATGACGTACGGGGCAAGCAAATTCTATAATTAACCCTGATACTTTTATGTGAGAATCTTCGCTTATACGGGGTGTCCCACAAAAAAGTACATCGGAGTTCGA
>VOMN01130068.1:0-13112 GCA_014899125.1 Orchestia grillus | reverse complement strand
TTGGGAATGAGGTCCTCCCGATAATACGTAAGGACCAAAAATTGAACTGAGATCAGAAACAAAAAAAAAACTCCGTTATTTCCTACTACACACTAAAATCCACTGATACAATCATTATAAAGTTCGACCAGTTTCAGTAGGAAAGTAACCGATTTGAAATCAAGTGTTACTCAGCGTAAAATCTGGCAATTGATTCCTGGAAGTGATTACACTCAAATTACAGAGGTGGAAGTTTTCGTGCCTTTCCAGGCTAGATTTGTAATAGTCGTTCGAGTGGCTGATTAATGAAGGGTGCAAAACAAATACGCTTTGAAGAAATAAATCAGCGCCGTCTCTAAAGAGACGGTAAGTGATACTCGTCAGGGATTGTATGATTGGATCCGCCCGTGACAGTGCTACTGATGGATTATTTCGTCTAGTTAAACAAACGAATGCATGTAATATCTCCAAAGCCACCAATTGTTAAAGAAGAACGTAGATTTAAGAGTAAAGGCCTTTGCTTCAATTATAACTGGAGCTTCCGAAGAAGCTCCCGAATATTTCTATTTTCCCTGAAGTCTTAAGAAATTCACGGCTTAACTTGCAATTCATAAAAAGTTTGCGAAAGGAGCAATGACGAAAAAGTAAAGGAAAAACTGAATTGTTTACGACGGTAAAAATTGTTTGACAGAATATCTATTGTTGCATCGCCAACGGGAGTATGGCGAAGCTGATTGTCATTCAGTACCTTAGACTAGCTGAATTATGCTGCCGGCTGTGGTAGGCTGTGCTAACCAAGACTTATAAATTTTACAATTCAAACTAAGCCCGTGGAGGGCTTCGATAAATTGGTTATCCTTATTACAATGCTAATACGAATAATAACGATTTCAATGATGCTCATAATAACAAAAATATGATAAGACCCCATATGAATTCATGTAAAATGAACCCTTATCTCCACGCTTTGTAGCTTTGGAGTCTAAGCCGGTTGCATAAAATTGAGCCACTGTACTTTGTCCACATGTCTACGTGATAAGTGTTGACGCTGCTCTGCCTCAGCAGGACTTCACTGAGCACAGCTGGATAAAGTATTCAACCCCTAAAGAAGGATTTGTAAAACCTTTATTGCTTCCAATTCATGAGGACGTCGTCGAGTACGTTGAGCAAGAGGAAATTACGTCAGACTCCTCTCGCTACTTAAGCACTCTGTGGTTGCGCGCACCCATGCCCTCCAATTCGTAAACAAATGAGAAAATTTCGCCGTTAAGAACAACAATAACTCTCACCTGAGGATAAAAAATGTTAAATTGATTTCGAAGAGTTCCCGTTTCACAGTTGCTTCATTTCTTGGTATTACTGTTTCACTTTTATTTTTATCAATGTATCTTTTCAGTTTCTGCTATACTTGTTTTTTC
This sequence comes from Orchestia grillus, assembly GCA_014899125.1. Taxonomy (NCBI): domain Eukaryota; kingdom Metazoa; phylum Arthropoda; class Malacostraca; order Amphipoda; family Talitridae; genus Orchestia; species Orchestia grillus. The sequence goes on along the minus strand of VOMN01130068.1, from coordinate 11,715 downwards.
TCGAGATGATTTGATTGGTTTTAACATATTTTATCAAGAATAGTTGATGAAAAGGCTTTATTTTGCTCAATAAATCTGCAAAAAATGATCTAACAACTTTTTAGAAGCAACCATAATCTGAGAGAAAATTGTTCAATATTGAAGGGATATCTCATGGACGCTCGAACGAATAAGCCTTACAAATTTCGGCTATGAGAATATATATATTCGCCTCGACTCGCGCTACAACTTGTAACGGAATTCATCACGAACATTTGGCAGGTGAAAAATAAATGCTCTGACACGGTTTTCATTTTTACCGACGAGAGATGTCCAGTCATAAAGTCCTGTTGTTTTTAATATTTATAACGCGAATCAATGTCATCCTTGGATTGTGATGGAAAGGTTAGAAAATTTTCATGATCACGAGCGAAATACTTTCTTTAACTTGTAAAAGCAAATACTAACTAAATAAAATTCAAACAATATATTTTTTTCACTTACATAAAGTGTCACCATTTTTCATAAATTTTGTATACCAAAATTAAAATATTTAACATCGCACAAAAAATTAGGCATTATTTCGACTTGTATCACATGTGCATTTAGCTTGATAAATTGTTCATGCTTTTTAGAACTACGAAGCTCGTCTCTTCCCATTGCAATGAGTAGCAATTGAGACAAAACAATTCTCAACCTCTTGTCCTTACGAGTGAAGGATGCGGAGGGATAAAACTCAATGTTCGCAAAGTGTGTTGTATCTGGTAAGTTGTATTTGTAAGTTGTACCTGGGTAGAACTCAATATTCTCATCTTGTGTTGTATCTGGTAAGCAGCGAAGAAGGCGCACTCACGAGCCTCCACACGACCGATCCCAACTAAACCTAAAATTCGATGGAAAAATGCGTGGGTGTTTTCTAGAGCTCGGTGTTATGCCGCTTGAGATTCTTGGTCACAAGTTTGATGTGAGATGTGACATGTGTTAGATTAGTTCAAAATTTGATTTTATGGCGTTCGTCAATGAGACGGAACTCTGGAAATCATACAAAGTTCGGTATGAACCACCACAATCATCGCTGAATATAAAAAAAATTCGATGTACAAGTATATAAGCCATAAAAACCATTATTATAAACAGATTGTGAAGAAGCATTCAAAAAGTTAAAAAATAATATTATGAGCCTAAGCCAGAAGAAAATTTTCTAGGGCTTTAAATTTTACCTATTGCTTTACAACATAGCTTTCTGTGCCGACTAGAACTTTACATATTGCTTTACAACATAGCATCCGGGCCGACAGGAATTTTACCTATTGCTTTACAACATAGCCTTCTGTGCTGACAGGAACATGTAAACCCATAGATATGCCATGATAGCTTTTACCGCTAGTATTTGAGGTCACTTTACTAATTTTGTGGAATGTAGGATTGAAATTATTTAAACTTTATGTTGCTAAGACACCTTGCAGTGTTTTAGAGTGCGCAACTAATTGATTAATTACTTCCAACTGAACTGATGACCTTAAATTTGTTACCCATTGAAGTATCCAGTAGTTTCGTGGGTATTCTACACTTGTGTGCTCTGGCAAATACGATATTTTCAATGCTCAATTGTGGGTGCTCTTATTAACAGCGTTTTGAAGTTGCTTCCTTTGTTAGGTCTTACGTACGTGTTCTACCTCACAGCTCCTGTGAGTAACAACATAAAGTACTCATGCACATGACGTTGACTATGGCGACAAAATATTCTAAGTCCGATTGATTTTTTGTTTTAGATCCTTTGAGGTGCCTAATTTAAGTGTTATCGATAATGCAAGGTTGTGTTTAGCACCACAATCTCCGGGCGCTCAGCAGTACGTCCAATCTAAGCATCAGCTAAACCAGCGCTGCTTCAAAGTAAGCTATTAATTTAACATGGTGAGATGTTACCGCTGCGCTCCAGCTTTTGCTGCTGTTTTCGCTTCGACTAAATTCCAAATTGAAATCGTTTGCTTGAAATATTGGCGTATTTGCTGCACACTCGCTGCCAGCGAGGTACTATAAAGCCCAAGCGATTGTATCATTTGTGTCATCCTCAGTGTGATGTATGAAGGAACTCACGCCGCCGCCTCCAATGAATAAAACTTTGACGCAAGTTTAGAACAGGCTCTAAGTTTCGTAGGACGTTTAATATGGTGGAAGCGATCTTATAAACACACATATATATAATCTAAACGGAAAAACAAGGGATCTAGCAGTTTCTTCTGACAATGTGTTTTCTTTCACACACATTTCTGTTGTTTTTTTCGCGAGGTAAGCTCGTTTTCCAGTTATTTCGAAACAATCTCCAATACTGTCAAAGGAAGCTGCACAAGTTCCTGTAAAGAGCCGAGTCTCCGAACGTTCTTGAGCAGAACTTCCAAGTTCGAACATCAATTTTAGGAGCGGCGTTCGCGTTGGGAAGTAGGCCATGCTCTCGAGCGATGCTCTCAGTCGTCTTGTGCAGTGTAAGCAGAGGGTTGTGTAGTTACAAAGTTGTATGTGGAGTGCATCGAGCAACTCCATGTCAATATTAAAAGTGGAAAATTTCGTATAGTTTTCAATGATTATCCGCGATCGCAAGGAAATTTGATGTAGCATGTGATTCAGTTGGCGTTTTATTACATTGCATGTAGACGCACCCCCGTCAAAAATGGCGGGACAAAAGAATACAAACCAGGGAATCGCGCCTCATCCCCAAAGGTTCATCCTCAAAGTTCATGTGTGAGAATAATTTGGGATTATATATATATATATATATATGTCACTTTATGATATGAATTAGTAGGAATGAATTTTATATCGTTATGATTGATATTTGAACCTCTATTGCATGTTTTAAGCCCACAATTATGCGATGTGGCAGCAATAAGCATAAGCACATTATATTTAATTCCGCCACCGAACGAATGGCATTTGGGGTGTGTTCTCCAGATACTCATAGAAAGCACACGGTACTTAGAGAGCCAGCATCCTCAACTCTAGGAGTACACAAGTGCTATCTGCGCAACGAAGGAGGGCTTGGAGCGATCGCTCTACGCTCCTCTCTTTTGCCCCTCCAGTTAACTCCCAATTTCAACTGAAAGTGAACCACCTTAAATAAAATGTAGAAACAAATACTTCTACAGTCACCAGGACCCAGCGTTCCATCCCGGTCGGTTAATGCGTACATTACATAAAGATCGCCTGAAATATAGACGATATCTCAAAATCTTCGAGAATGCCAAAAGAAATATGGGCAGTTCTGTCTTATACGACGCTACCGCACAGTCCAGCAATTTATGGGCACCATGCCAGCACCCTGCCCCTACGGACCCGTCCCACGTAATCCATCGATACTTATCAGCTACTTAGAGTCCATCGAACGCTGTGATTGCGTTTTATCCAAAGATTATACGATTTAGTATTGTGAACAGTGAATCTTCACCTGCAAATATATAAGTCGAGGACCTTGGTTTGTGCGAGTTTTTTTTATTTCAGTTGAGCACCCGAGAATAGAAAGGAAAATAACTGTAATTATTCCCGGGTGAGCCGATGCACTTCGACAGTATTTCCCGTGCCCTAGAATTAGCCCATCATTATTTGATCCATTACGGGCGATGTAAATCTTCGAATGTGTGCCATTAAATCGATTTAGGATCAAGGTCTCTCAGTCGTTTCACTTAGAAGTTTTATTTATGATTTCGTGGCGCTGACTGACTCACCTTGCATTGTTTTATTAAACACTTTTTTATTTTAAAGTATAATATAGGAGCTTCCTGTCTCCTCATGCCCATATGTTCATAAAAGTAGCAAGGTGTTAAAAAGCCTTATTTAATTAAAATGCTTCAATAATCACATAATTATTATTTCATCAATTATATTCTCACAGTTGTCATCATATAGTACAATAGATCGGTTTCTGGGAAACCTGATTTTCCAGATAAAAAGATCCGTGTTTAATATTAGGATTGTTCACACACACATTGTTTCAAAAATGATAGCTCGAGCCTATTCTTTGCTAATAACAAGCCTAAAAATATTCACAATGCCATCGATTTTAAATTATAAGATTTTGCTGTCGAACTTACTATCCACATTCACCCAATGAACGAAAGTCTTTGACAAGGGTAAGAACTAAGGAACTTTGATCAAATATTTATTTTATAAGATACGTGTTAATGTTGTCATATAGGATTGTTCTGGTAAGTTTTCCTTTGTAAAATTCCTTATTTTATGATAGTGTCCAAGCATACATTTGACTCAGTTCACTATAATTACTATTGCATCAATACTGATGAATGTATTGTTTTAAATTTTCACTAATTATGTATAAAAATTCCACAAACCCTACGGTATTTTTTAAATCTCGGAGTTAATATTTTTTGAAATATATCTATTAAAATTTGAGTTATATTTTTTAACCATCCTGTGTATTAGGGGCATATAATGACACTGGTGGACTAGTGGACGCGCCCCACCAAAAGTGGCAGGACAAATTACATCAAATTGTTAAGATGCCCTCTTATTTACGGAAACTCTGACGTGAAACAAGGTTATTTTCAGTATCACTGATACGAACTGCCTTAGCTGACCGTCTCGCTATTAGCTTAAGACGGACTGATGGAAGGACCAAGCAAGCAACACTTATTTTATAAGCGGGATTTTCTGTTGTTTTTTTGTGCTCCTACGTTATAATTTACTCCCACACTAACCACTCGCTCTACCCCGTCAGTCAGTGCTCCAGTGTGGCCTGCGGACGCTCTATATGCTATCCCGTGATCCCGGAGATATAATGCAGATGGGCATACCTATATGTTGCGCGCAAACTAATATTGAAAGAGATTAGGAATGATAGCAAAAGCCAAATTTGTTTCTGCTATGGTGAAGTGCACCAATTTTAAATGAGACAGATCTAAGCTATTTAAAGCAACATACTCGTGCGTATAAGGTGAGAGATGGGAATTCAGTTGCATAATTTACCGGTGCAAGTGTTTCGAAGCGTACATCGAAATGACTAGACATTTCAGTCATTTTATGAATCGCATGAATATTTCATTCATTTGGTGAAATACCAGACTCATCCAGTCGTTTCGTGAAATGACTAAAATTTCCAAGTATCCAACGGAATGACAGATTCACTGCGTCGATAGGTTAGATTAGGTTAAGCGACTATCGCAATATGAATGTCACAAGTTCATTCAATTTAAAATGACTAAAATTTTGAGGTTCATAACACACTAGTTACCCAACTTGACCTATCCTAACCCAACGTAGCATAACCTGACCTAACCAAACCTAATTTAACTTAAACTTACTTAACGACGCAGTGAATTTTTCATTTCGTTGGACGCTTGGAAATTTCAGTCATCTAACGGAATGATTGAATGAATGAGGGATTTCACGAAATGACTCCAATTTTGATGTATTCCATGGAATGACTAAAATTTTCAGGCTTCTTGTTCAACGCCTGATTTCGCATGCACTTAGAACACATTTACACGAACCTATAAGGCTGTCATTCCCCGATCGGAGTGAAAGCGATGGCGGTGAGAGAATCATAACGGTATGATGTGCAATAGTTTGCTGCTTGCTCATTTCAAGACGTTCAACTCCAATGAGCTAGGATAAAATATTCAAGATTATTTATAAAAGATGAAATAAAATAAGTTAAAAATTGGGGTCTTGAGACTAACGTTTAGTGAGCGCATGCACAACATGTAAAAAAACCGTCCAAGTCCTCAAAGAATATCCACTGGAGCGTGCATAGTCAGAAAAGGAGCCTGGCCAGTCCCGTCTGAAGCAAGCGAGGAGTGAAATGCTGAGCGCAGAAAATACGTTTCTTAGGACGGTGGCCCCGGCAACTCAGGGCACTTGGAGAATTGCGCCACTTCCTGGCCTATGGCTCCCAACAGCTAAGCTTCGATCAGATGCCGTCCTCGAAGAATTGCAAATTCCAATGAACGAAAACTCTTTTCAATGAAGCTAACGAGGCAGCAGCGAAGAAAAGCTTTTCACTTTGCCATTCAAATTTGATGGAAATGTACGCAGCTTAGAGCTCAGAGCGGCGGCTGAACCCAGAAAATTCTGATACCCTCAACGCAATTTTGACGGAAAAATTTAGACTGCCAAAAAGCAAGCACTGCTAAAAAATAAATATGGTGATCTACACTTCTGATTCTTATGTTACATAAAGCTTATGACGAACAAGGTATTCCTATTTATAAGTAAATTAAAAAAATACTATTTCTTCACAAACACAAACAAAAAATTATTTTAATGAACTATTCTTAAAATAGCGCAGTAACTTGGCTGTCATTAGTTCATGTTAAGGCGGACATCTCAATTGAAAGATATGCGTAAGAAAGTACTAGAAAGATGTGCGATGCAATTCAGCAACGGCTCGTAGTACACAAATTCGAACGAAAATTATGTAGTTCAACTGAACTTGTCTGCGCTATCAAACATTACACTGATTTTATAATGATCTCAATTATTCCAATGAGCATATACAGCATCAGTCCTTCCCACATGAATTCAAGCAAATTCTTCGACCACTCCTAGGAGTGAGTTGTTGCACTAAAAGTTTTACCTGTACTGCTACTTTTTAAGAAGGAAGGCCAAATAAATTAGAAAAAAACTACTTAGCGAAATAATAATTACGATGAGTGAATCAAATAAAGAAATTTAAAATGAAGTATGATAGGAAGTATTTTTGCGAGAAGATGATAATATCAACGTCTAACCTTCCAAACATACTGTAGAAAGCTAATACAAGCCTCACTGAAATCCGTGTTTTACATGTTTGAAGAACGGCGTTACTAATAAAGACCATCACCAGCACAGCGCGGACCGCCGGTGGCGACGGTCGACGCAGTGGCTTTATGGGCTGCATTTCACTAATGCGGCGGCTTGTTCTGCCTTTTGTGGCGGTTTACAAGTGTTCAATTTAATTGGCATTCCACTCGTAGTATTTTTGTCTTATGCTTTGCCCAGATTTAGTTCCCTTTTGATGAACTAAGATTTCAATAGAAATAAGAATAATTATAAACTTGGTTAATAATCTCATCATACCCAAGTTCGTGATTTGCTCTCACTAGACTTCAACTCCACAAGTTTGCTGAGCCCAGTGTCTCAAGTTGACTATCGCGTACAATTTATAATAATACTGCGAGTCTAATTTGCTAACTTCTGGGATATTATTTTGTGAACAATGAAAAGTTCGAATCTGAAAGGTAGTTTTTCGACAGTTTATCCTGACATGGTCTTGAACGTCAACATTTCTACACCCTGTTTAGAGCGTTGAGATTAGATGATCGGTGGATCTCATCAGCGAATAAATAAAACTCATCGAAATGTCATTGTTATAATCAACAATTCAACAAATTATATATACAAACAACAAATGCCTGATACGAAGCTACGATCCTAATCTTGGCTGAGATTGGAAGATTTTACTTGCTTCTCTTCTGAAATGGAATATCCAAATAATTTAAATATCTCGAGATATTTTGACCGACCTGGTCATTCTGCGAGTGAGTGTGATACGGGTTACTTCAGACCAAACTGTGATGCTGCCTTTATGTTTTTATTTTTTATTTTTGGTTGATATTCTTTCTCGATTCTAAATACCTTGAAATTTATTGAACTATATACTACTTTCCCAATTTCATAAGCAGCTGAGTGTGTGACCTAACAAAAGCGCTTCCTAAGTCATCTCATGTAAGGAAAATTTGATGAACGAAGAATGAAGTATAAAATTCTCAGCCTGCAACTTCGAATACTTGCATCCTTACAAACGCATATTTTAGGTGTCACGTTACGTTCGTATTTTAAATGTGTTAGGTACTGTAAAAGCTAAAAAAGACAACTATAATTATGGTATGAAAAACTTGATATTTAGGATGTATTCTAAATCAAATAAAACGTAGCGATTAGATTCTAAATCCACGATAAATGTAACTTTTAGGCTATAAAGAATTTTGAAGGTAAAAAATATATACAAATTCTGATGAATTTGAGTCTAGAATTAATTCCTCGGTACTGTATCTATCCCTACAATTGAGTTAAAAGTACGTGAAACATTTGGTAAAGTTCAATCTTGAGCATTGTTTAGGTTATACACATACGAAGAAAATTTGTACTTCGTTCAATATTCTGAGACAGGGACTCACATACATTACGTTAGCAGGAATGAAGTCCAATCTCCTCAAGGCAAGCCAAATGCTACTTGGACCCCAGTGAATTTAATACGCTCTGTGTAACACAGCGTTCTCACGCGGCTGCAAGCATTGAAATTTTCGAGTCACCTTTCAAATAGCATGGCCCCAACACGATAAATAGCATGTATTCCCCAGCATGTCCTGCAAACACTTCAACCAGCGCTGCATTTGCGAAGCATTTTAGTTACAGCCGCTAAATGGGAGCTTCAGAGGGCTCGATGCAGGCCTAAACTCTGATGCATTGAGCCACAACGCTTCAATGTGTTTCGCAGTCCGATTAATTATTTTGCTGTACGACTCTAATTGTAGTATAAACATTGGGAAAGCCTATGGAGTGTCGCTAGAGCTGCTACCAACTTTGTTTTAACGTCCTCTAAGAGAGAATTGGTTGAACATAACTTTCTTTTAATTGGGTGTTTAATAGTTTGGCAGTAGATTCAAAATACATACTATGTCCAAAAGAAATCGACTGTATAATTGGTTGCCACTTTATGAAGAAACTGTTGATGAATATAAGTGAGACCTCGAGAGCTTTCAAAATCTCATACCAAATATAAGAAGGTCAAACACTACTTTAATATTCAAGTTAGAGAAGGTTATGGCTGAATAATTCTGTCTTATGTACATAGTACGTGCTTGAAGAGCAATAGTCACTACGAAGTCTGAAAATAATGTAGGATGCGTGAACTGCGACAGATTTAAAAAAAACCTTTGGAAACTAGACAGTATATGAAGAACTGAGACCGAACCCCTCCTTGTTAATAGCATGCATGCCTTTCCTTCGCTTACATGGGATCCTTCGAGAAAATCCTAGGATCGCTGGTGTCTCCGTTGGTATTTGTGGACTTCAGGCTTTTGAGAGTTGTTATTGATGAACCATCCCCCTCTCAGGCTGTTTGTTTGAGCGCTTCTTTATGGAATTATTCACGAGAAATTCGCCAAGATGTTTTTTTAGAGCACACGACATCTCTCGATGCCGATGCTGCAAATGCACATTGTACTGTAAGAAGAATAAAAATAATATTAAACATCTTTTTGAAAGAGAACGGGTGGAATCCCCGAGTATTTTGTCTACCGATTGGGGGCAACTGATGAATTTTGGTGCCCGAGCATAAATATACGTAAAAACTTCAGAGAAGAAGCTCAGCAGCCAAGGGAAAATTAGGAAGCATCTAACGATTTCCAATCATGAATTCTGTCTAAATGTGCATTATTTGTTCAAGATAAAAAATTCGAATGTGAAGAAGGACGATAAAATTTATAAATGGCATCAAATTAGCATCTTTCCAGTCCGAGATTGTCGACAAAAACTCCTTTACACCGTACAAATCTTGACAGACCAGAAGCTGTCAGAGATCAGTGGTAAAACCAGCTTCTCAAAGAGAACTTTCATAAGTGGTAATGTTAACAAAAACTGCAGTCCGAGGGCTGCAGTACCTACATACGACTTAGAGAAGCGTTTATATTCGTATAAAAAGTCAATTTTACGGTGCGACAAACGGGAGACGTGAAATTCAAAATTCAAGATAGTCTGATTCCATTCATCCGTAAATGTTTAAGAAATATTTGGCTGTAGCTTAACAACTCCATGACTCATATAAATGCAGAATTACAGATACCAGCCACGGACCTGCTGAATCGAGAGATTCTCCAGGTGTTCCGGATGGTGACTTACAGTTGCTGCTGTATAGAGTATAGTTAAGTAGGAATTTAAGCGTAAAATATAACTTTAATTACACTATGATTGAAGACAAGATAAAGAGACTCCTGCAAAATAATAACAACTTTTTCACAGCCAGGAAATGATTCGCTTTGTTTCTCTGGTGGAACTTTAAACTTAGAAAGGCATCAAGGTGTCTGTAACCAATACAGACCAAGTTAAATTGGTCTCTAACTTTCTCAGATTGCGCTGCTGATAAGAGGCAACTATTACTGGATTTAACAGCGCGAGCAGCTCTAAGTTGGGAAAGATCACCTGCAAAAAATCACCACTTCCAATCAATCAGTCCTTTGTCCGGCATGCATTCTCAAAATAGCGTTCACAATTTTTAGATTCGCTAAGGAAATTCAAGGTGCAAGTTACACCCAAGTCGGGATGAATTTCAGCTTCATTTAAAAATAGGGGAACGAGAAGTTAGACTGACCTCGCACGCTTCCGTTCGGAAGCTTAAAAATTTCCTCGTAATTCTTGAAGCAGAATTGGCTTCACTGGCATGCCATGCCATCAGCAGTAAACGAATCATCTTTTCTTTCTACCACATTGCACGATGCAATTTGCAACATGGCTAAAGTTGCAGCCATTTGCCAGCACAGACACCAATAATAAACGCAGCGGCGTAAATCCGCGCTCTCAACATGACGAATGGCTGTCAGAGCCGGGCTCGAGCCGATCATTTGGATTGCTCTCGAACAAAGCTTGTTAGCTTGACTTTCGGAGCTGCCAATTGTATAATTGAGTACAAACAGGAGAAAATCTCATCTTTCGAGATTAAAAAAATGAAATTTGAGCTAATAAATCCGTGGTATTAGCAAATAGAAATACATACGTGCTAAAAGCAGGGCAGAGTGGCACATTTAAGCGCCTTCTACTGTAGAATTAGGGGTTGCCAGTCGAAAGTTTTATAGCACAAACGCATTATTGGGAATCACAGAAAATGAGATTTTTTCACACCCTAATGTGGAATGTGGGGACTTCATGGTGTAGAAATGAAATCATGTCTTAATCTACATCGCATAAATAACTGTTAAGATTTTGAAACTTTACTCGTTTACTTTTGTATGATGCGAACTGTAGGCTTTTATTTTCAATGAAAGTTCATCTCGAGTGTGAAGCAATGACACATTCTGCACGCATGGAAAGGCAGACTGACTTTCATACTCCGTATTGAATAGCTATAAGGAAATTGAACTTATCTAACAAAAAAATCCGAGACTACATGTATATATGAACAAACGTGAAACTAAAATTCAAAAATCTATTACGCGATTCATCATCGATTTCGCCTTAAAGAAGAAATAGAAGCAGTAAGAAGATAAATTTTTAAATAACAAAACTAAGCACACAGCAAATATGGCTTATGATTTTTATCTATGAAGTGCATGTAAAAAGCGCCTCTAAAAGAGTGTGAGTAAGTTGTAAGGGTCCTTCATAAGCCGCCCATGCGAAGAGCAGGTCGAATAAACTGACGCCCAAGCTACCGCTTCCTCAAAACGCTCACGGCAATGCCAGGTGACGGCTCAGTGATGATCTCGGGGAACATTCCTTATTCGTAATCCAATAACAACGTAAATAAATTCTGTCACCTCTCATTTCTGCCGATACGTCATTTTAAAGTTACAGCTATAGTTGCCTAGATCTAGCAAGGAAGAAAAGGTGTATTAAAGCAAAATTAGGTTTCAGAATAATGAATCATTTAATCACCCATGACTAGTACTCATTTTTGAGCACTTTGCGCGATTTCTTCAATGTCGTATTGTTGGAGTGTTGTGTGCTTCTTCGTTTGATGAATATTTGAATTAA
>VOMN01130065.1:0-23286 GCA_014899125.1 Orchestia grillus | reverse complement strand
CAGTCACAACCACCACAGTCACAACCACCACAGTCACTACTTACACCAAACTGACCAATAAATCAAGTCTGATCTTGACAAGACACTGGGTATTATTTTAAGAGCTCCTATGATGCCTAATTATCATCATTAAATTTTAGTTTTTCATGTACACTTTTTTAAACCGAGTAAGGTCGTGCAAAAATCTTTGTATATAGCATAAGCAATGAATAGGTTTGAAATCAATTTTTTACTGTTATGAGCTATTGTGAACACTTTCTGAATCAGTATTTAATTTTAAGGGACTGTATTTTTTTAATTTAATTACGGTTTCGAATGGCTGACATTTTCCTATAATTATTGAAGATGAATTGCATTAGTGCTAATATGAACTCCGTGATAGCTAGCTAGCACAAATAATTCGTTTAGTACTTTGCTTTCACACTCTCACTCCGAATAGCAGTTGATGTACGCTTTATCTTCATTCTTATTGAACGTTTTGCAAAAAAAAAAAATTATACGGTATGATTATTCACCGTTGCAAGCGCTAGCGGTTAAGGTTACCTGAATCTAGGAGGGCATTTGTGACTCCCACCATGCCAGCTGGTCTTGTTGATACACCTTGTTCATACACCTTGTTCATACACCTTATTTATTCACCTTGTTCATACACCTTGTTCATACACCTTATTTATACACCTTGTTCATACACCTTGTTCATACACCTAGTTCATACACCTTGTTCACACACCTTGTTCATACACCTTGTTCATACACCTAGTTCATACACCTTGTTCATACACCTTGCTGCCAAAAAATAACTGAAGTCCAACACGAGTTACACCGGCCACAGAGTGCGTGGCGCTGGAAGGCTGCGTGCATTTACCAGCTTTTGCTAGTGACGTCAGCCTCTCCAGAAGCGCGGACCAGCCAGTCGGGCAACCAATTTTCCGCTGCTGTTCCGGTCCGCTCGTGCGGCGGCGTCCGGCCGCCCGAGCGCTCCGGTCATTCGTCCGCAAATCTCGTCAAATCTCTGAACGCATCAATCCTGTCAGTAAAACTCAATAACAATTGATAAAATATTTCGCGTAACGTGAACTACTCAGATGTGAGGATCCAACCTTGAAATCTTTCTACCACACAGTTCAGTTTAAAATGTTTATTTTTTGTTTTAATTACAGAGTTCGAACTTTTGAATGCTTGGTTTCTACCTAAATGCAATCCAAAACAAGACAAGAATGTGGTTAGTCCCTTTTTAAACAAGTCATAATAAAACACCTTCATTAAGGCGTTCTGTTCAGCCATAAGTCATATTACGCATAGCCATAAGCGCGCTCATTAGTCGGTCATAGGTAGGAAAGAGCGAAGATGTGTGAGATGAACACTATAAAGACCAGCACTACTGCACGACTGCCATTTCATGATGCTGCTGCTGGTTTTTCTACACACTAAATAGAATCTTATCGCACATATTCATAAGGCTGCAGATAGTTTTTTCATGAAAACCTTACTTTAGTCTCATTTTAAACATAATTCCGTCATTATAGAAGTGCCTATAACACTGTAGGGCTGTTGTGACCTCATTAGAATTAGAGCGTGCATTTACACCTCACCAACTTTTCTAAACCAGGTTTCTTCAATGTTGATTTGTACGAGCTGACGCTTTCGTGAACAGACGCTCTCGTGAGCAGAAGCAGAGGTGGAAAAGAAGAAGGGTTCAGGTTCGTCAAGTAAGCGCTACGTTTACTGAGTTTAGTTTTGCTGAACATTTGTAATCGAGCCAAAGTGACGGGCTCTTGCAGTTAGATCATTACTTCATGCAATTATTTCTTGGAGCATAATTCATGCATTTCAAGATATACATTTCAGAACATTAATATAATAAGTGTTTGCGGGACAATTAAGTAAACATAATTTCAAATCTAAAACTTACAATACTTTGAAAATGGAAATGTACGTATAAAAACCACTTGCATAAATTGCCCTTCCCCCCAAAAAAAAACACCCAGCAGCTGCTTATCAGGTGCAGGTGATGTTACCGTGTCTGAGTGACAACGAGGGTCTCATTTGACGACGACAGTGTGACAAAACTGCCCTTTGCTCTCAACAATCGAGCGAAATATTGATCCTAAATGCCCTGAAAGACCTACAGTGTATTTCTAACGCATTTGCTCTCAACAATCGAGCGAATTATTGGTCCTAAATGCCCTGAAAGACCTGCAGTGTATTTCTAACGCAGGCTCAACACATCTACTGCTGAGCTTCACGGAAATCTTCGATCAATGTTTTCGCTTTGTGATCTCAGCGAGAAATTTTGTTTACCTATTTCGATTTCATCAGATGTATTTTGTAACTCGAAGCACATTTTGAGACGCAGTTCATGGGAATGTGAACGTTGTCTTCGAACATATCTTAGTATTTGCTCGAAGCCTACCGGAGATTGCCAAACGAAAGTACGCGAGTTCTCGCGGTTCTCAATTGTCGATAAAAATTGCGTTAGTGTCGTTAGCAGCTTTCCGCTATTTGTTTTCGGAGCCTGACTTTTCCACGGATGTTATTTCCAAATTTTACAGGGAGTTAATTGTATTTATTCAGTAAATTTACATAGCTAAATCTAACAAGTTTATTTTCTAGGCGAGTGATCCGAGGAGCATTTGCCTCGACAAATTTGGAAGTCGACCAAATATTGGACCAAGGTGGCACCTGGACGACAGCCTTCAATAATATGGAAGTTATATGATGGAAAAGCGGCTGGTTATTGTTAGCTTACGCGCACAGTTTGTCTTCTGTGAACAGAAAACGTTATCTTTCCGTTCTTACAACCAGAAAGTTTGCAAGAAATGAACTTGAAACGGGAGTTCGAGAAGCCAGCAAATGTGGAAATGCAGCTGTCGATATGAAGTACGTTTCAAACAGATTTGAAATGAGGGGCAACATTGGATGTTATCATGCTGAATGTACTTGTTTTACTCAATACATAGGATAATATAAGTTGATTTGTAGAGTTTCAGTTCATTTCGACAAGTGGTAAATAGCTCTAGTGCAAAAAAATTATCTGCCAAGCGAATAAAGAAATAAGTGAATAATGTTGGTTCCAATATAACATGGAGGCGTGGCCGTCTAATGAACACGAGAGTGTCTTGAAAGTTTCACAAACTTTTCTTATTAATTTCTAAAGTTCAATAAATTTCAAACACAAAAAAGTAATATTTTAGGATAATTATCTTCTTTAGTGTCCTAATTCTTAAGTGTGCAGCGTAGAGTTGTTACAGTAACTCGTACCCATGCTCAATAGATCCATAGTGTAAACAATTTTTGATACCTAAATGCGACATGAAACTAAGACAAATAACGTCGGTTGTTTGGACTGATCTCGACGTCGAGTACAGAGTCGTGTACTGCCTCTGGCTGCAGTACGAGGCACTTGAGGAGGATTTAACAAATATCTACGAGATTGTTCAGCTCTTTCTTCACACCAAAGAGCAACAAATATACAAATATCCGCTGATGTATTATGAATGTAATATTTCTAATAATATTACACTGACTACACACTGACTTTTGAGGGCATACGAACTGGATTTTAGCTGGAATTTAAAACCTAAAACCGAAGAGTCTTGTAGCTGCGTATGTTTTGGAACATAAAAAAGACTAATGAAAACCACAGACCCGTTTGTCTGAGTCTATAAGCACATGCAATGAATACGGGGACTTTTTCTCCTGTTGATTTCAGGAGTCGCAATATTTTGTAATAGATTTCCTTGAAATCTCGGCCGTTGGAGTCTCCTGGCCCTAAGAGGAGCCCCTGGGGTGCGCTATCTAAACTTGCTCGTTGCAGGCGAACGTGAGGCGACTGCGGCACCCGCCGCGTCAGGATAAGCCTGAGTGTTTCAATTTTTTGTAAGCGAAACAAAGCAAAATAGTTTCTTCTAGGTTCAAAGTCTGTGCAGAGACTGGCAGCTTCAACGGGTGTTCATGATCAAGAAGTTAGGTGATTTTGAGATCCTGAGAGCGGGGCAGGTCGTGGTGGGGATGGTGATGATACCCGTGATGGTGGTGAGCTGGATCGAAAAGAGATTAACTGAATGGATTTATAGGTTCTCGCTTTATATACTAAGCACTCCGTTGACTCAGTTTTTGCACAGTTAGTTTACATAAAACTAGAAACAATTCATGCCGTTTGAAAAACGTCGTTTATTGCTAAACTAAATTTGAGGAATGGGTTACCCAGTCGTTGGAGTTATTTTTTTCAAATTAAGAGCTCAATGCATACTGACTCGTTTAAACTGTGAATTAAAAAAGATCATCATTCACACTGAAGATTTTTGAGAGTGATGGAAGTTCGTTCTTTTCCTCTAGATGCAGAAGCGTCGTTCCAGGACGAGAAGTTGTAATGAGGTAAAGAGAGAGGCCCGCCGATGGTGGAAGTGGCAGTCCAATGGAGTGATGAAGCACCCAAATGATGTTGGCTAGGTACTCAGATGAGATGAACCAACTCTCAGACAGAGAGGTGAAGCTCTGAGGTAATGAGGACGCTCTTATGGGGGGAGATCGGCTCCCTGACTGTCCCAATTAAACGCTTAAAGAAAAGACAATAAATACTTACACAGAACGGGGAGGGATCAGTTCACCAAGTGAATTGGGAACTCAGATGAGTAGGATTGTTGTAATTCACAACTCATGAGATAGATTTTAATTTATTAGATATTATATAACAAATCGCTCTGGTTATCGTTTGTCCTGCGCCACAGAGCACAGCACATGCGAGACAATACATATAAGGTGGTTAAATTTGAAGGGCCGATGTTGATTTTGAATAAAACACAAATTAGGTTCATAATAAGCCTGAATAACTTTAACGCGTTGCTCGATTGTGTATCTTACCTTGATTCAAATTGAGTTAGTCTAAAATAGAGAAATATCAAATTAAATGCAGAAAAAAACTTGACGTTTAGGTGTGATTCACATTCAAAATCGGCTCTTACAATTTAACCACCCTTTATGTCCTCCCCACGTGCTGTTGCGGCCTGCGCTGCCGCATCTCCAGACTCGGAGGCGGTGGAGGGGCTTCTGCCTTCAAAACAAGCCTCGCAACAAACACCATTCATTTCACATCGACAACACAACCAACTTCCCCACTGGCCACTACCCTGGCTTCCCTTCTCAAGTTCCGATTGAAAAATAAAACGAAGGGGCTTCTGTATTGAGGTGTCTCTGAATGAGCAACTTGCCGACTTGTGCTCCGTCACTTGCTAAATTTTCTCAATTGAGTCAAGTATCTGACTTTATAAAACAGCGCTCTCATACAATTAATGTTTTCAAAGGACTCGAGTTCTTTCTGGCAAAACGTGGAAAATACGAATTGTTATTGATGCTGAATTGATGCGCATGAACTTTAATTTGAAAAGTCTTATCAGATATTATGGCCTGCATACGCTCAAGACGAAGGCTTCTGTCTTTTTTTGCATTTTCTTGCCTCTTGACGTAGAAGACGTACAAAGCCTCTTGACTTAGAAGACGTACAAAGCCTCTAGACTTAGAAGACGTGTAAAGCCTCTTGACGTAGAAGACGTACAAAGCCTCTTGACGTAGAAGACGTGAGGACCAAGCACGCAAAGGAGCAGTTCTTACACTGAATTGTGACGGGGTTGATCCTTTCTACTCAAGTACAGACCAATAAAACTGGAGCAATATAAAATGCCTTTTTGAGACGTAAGGCGTCGAGCGACTGAAATAGTGCTCGAAGAAGAGGTCGCACTCCGTAAGTTGCTACACTTGGGGGGAAAATGCCATTTTCACAGCCTGTTGTTTCGCCCCCACGCTCACCACCGCAGACCCAGCAGCCTCCTCCTCGTCGTGGCGCCCTTTTGTGTCTCAGCCCTCTGAAAACTTTCGAATGCAAAAAGTTGCACCCTCCCTCAATTCCCTCGAATTTTTGCTTCACGTACCATTAATACAGAGCGCAATGGCCAGTGAATGCTGGCGTCTACACTGTGGTAAATACAAGCATAAAACCTTGCACTGAACCGACGCAACTACTGAGGAATATCGTCGATGCAAATGGGGTAAATGCTACAGGACATGCTGTCTTAAATTAATTACGGATAGACAGATGATAAGTTCTGAAAATGTGAAAATATCAAACACGGGAAAGAATTCATTCTGGGGAACTCAAGGTTTCATAAATTTGAATTTTTTATGCATATTTTGCTTGGTTGATTTTCTGGTTGTCAATAAGATTTGTTCTGTTTTGTTTAAATATTGTGGTAAATGAATAAATGTTCTCTGAACTACATGTACTCTTTCCCCCAAGTCTGAGCGATAAATTTTCAAAGGACATCAAAAATAGAATTGTGAAATACTTGTGTGCAGCCACTGCATGCAGTCTGTTCATTCGCTGTAATAAATGCAGCTTGTCTCGCTTTTGTCCTGATGAATGTTACACCACTCCAGTCCAGTCGCACCGGGGACCGCTGCCTGGCCTCCCTTGCATAATATCAAGGCACTGCACTAGCAGCTGTTACGTCTGAACACTGCACCAGCAGCTGTAACGTCTGAGCACTGCACCAGCAGCTGTAACGTCTGAGCACTGCACCAGTAGCTGTAAGTTAGACAAGTTTTAGCATAGAATGATTTTCTCACCGACGGCTCACGCGTGAGTCGGAGTACGTCGGCCTCCACCGTGCGACGCGCTCGTCGAGTCCGTCTCAGGCGGTGACCATTGTGACTCCGTCTTCCGTTGAGTCGGTGTGACACCTCCGAGGCAGCCTTCAATTAGCGCTCAATCATCAAATCTTTCTTGCAGTAAAACATATCTCAGTTGAAGCTTAATTCATGCGTCGTTGACATTCTGCTGTCATCGGCTACTTTATCCGAACAAGATATAAAACAAGCG
This sequence comes from Orchestia grillus, assembly GCA_014899125.1. Taxonomy (NCBI): domain Eukaryota; kingdom Metazoa; phylum Arthropoda; class Malacostraca; order Amphipoda; family Talitridae; genus Orchestia; species Orchestia grillus. Next base: position 16,412 of record VOMN01130065.1, on the reverse strand, counting down.
CAGAAATCTATAGCTGCAACGAACACACAATGCGAGCTGCTTTGCTTTATTGATAGTTTAGCGATGCTGAACTTCTATATCGCTTGATCTTGCTCTCTTAGGGTGAATCCCAGTCTGAGAACTTGGGATTAGGATGTGTTGCAACATGAAGCAGCTTTGTTTGAGCTGAAAAACTTGCAGTTGCAAACGTCGCACAAATCGCAGAAAATTGCCATCTTCAATGGATGAAGTATTCTCATACACCGACTTAGAAACATGCGCAACGTTCGCGTTTTCTATGAAGATTTTCCTCAAGTGCCTCTAGGTAAGGAAGTAAAACCTCGAGAAAGAGACTCTTTGAGCGTAATTGGAGAGGTGTTCTCGAGCGCGGCCGAGGGAAGGTCGAGGCTGGAAAAGGAAGACTTAGTCCTCCATGAGGCGGGGAGAGGGGCTCCAGCGAGGCCTCGGGCCCCATAATTGGTCACTAATGCCTCTACAGACGATCAGCTCCAACCAGGTCTTCAACTGTTGAATGCGCCGAGGCAATTCCAATCAGTCGCTTACTTATATAGCTTAAGAAATATCGAAAGAGCCTACGCGAAGAAATGGCAGTTTTATTATATTTATAGCTTTAATTGTCCCGTCTTCTAAGCCTTCTTAAATATGAGGTTTAGCTTTAGCTTCACTTTACATTTACTAAGATCACATTCTCTCTTCGATGTCGCGTCAGGTTTTCAGAAAACTAAACTTACATTCATCATATCGAACAAAATTAAGCAAGTATGCTAAAAAATACCTGTCGCCTGTTACTTACTATCCATGCGACTGATCGACTTCACGACCGTCTCGTCTAGACGAATAATCTGACGAAGTTACGAATGGAGAGCTGATGGAACTAGAAGAAGAGCTGGAACAAAGCGCATTCGCAAGTCGATCAATACCTGTACTTCAAATTCGATGTCCTTACCGGTGTATTGAATACTTTTCACATGATGGCCCTAAGCTCGTAGGAGCACTTGAATGACAGGGCCTATTTTGTTCCTTTCCGTCATAGGTTACGGACGCAGCAGTTAATTTTCAAAGTGGATTCATTTTGTTGATTACCCTTTGCCATATTTCTCACTAATCCTTGCCTAATTATAACGTAACTAATGACCAATAAATAGACTATTAAAAAATGTAAGCAATTTAAAACAATTTAAGCAATTTGTTTCCACAAACGTTAATTGCATTTGTTAAAAAGTAACAGACCTGGATCTCTAAAGCTATTCAATGCATGCTTCGAAACATAGCTACTGGGGACCCATTGAGTTCTATGACTTCTAGCGCATCCCACAGATGCCGTATTCTACAGCATACACATGCATATACATATAATCTAATGCACTTATCCTCAACGTACACGAGACCGCTAAAGAAAAATATTATTGAAAGGATGAAGGATAATTGAAATGCAAGAATTTTAAAAACCCGATTCCTCACTTTAAAACCGAAGCCTACGACACGCCTCATCTTTGAATTTCGTAGCGCAGTAACAGCGAAGTGTGCCGGCTGCGTCCCCAGACTTCGGCTTGAACGCATCCTTCCCAATAAGAAAAGGGGATTCTCTCATCAGAGTAAAAGGACCCTGTAATTGATCCCGGTCGTGAACTGAAGTCTTAGATTTCTCAAGGTTCGATACCGTAATGAAATCCATTTGTGACCGCCGCTACAGATCTGGCGGCCGCCGCCCGCTGATGCTGCCATCTATCAAACTTGAGCTTTAATGCAAATGAAAATTAATGAGAAGCGCCGTTCCAATTTTTGCGGCCAAAGTTGGACCGTGACTTTGTGTGGCTGTCTGGCGATTTTGTTTTTGTTGTGTGACCTTAGATGGGGCCTGCGTTCCGTTCCCGTATGTACGCCCCGCGCAGTTCAAAAGTCTTTAAATTTTTCAAACTACTGCGAGTTCCTGGTTGGATTATGATGACGCAGAGTAACTCACAAAATAAGAGGCCTGAGCTCAGGGTCGGAGTCAAGTCATAGGACCAAGTCATAGGGACCGAAGTAGGATGGTTTTGGAAATTGAACACACGTCAATACCTCTCTTGTAGTCATTATTTCCGTACCACTACTTGCTTTTAAATTAAAGTTATAATTCTGATACCACTAATCTCCCATTACATTGACTCATTTGGTTTAATTACACTTCCACTGTAATTCTTCTACGAGTACTCTTCCTTCGAAACTGTTCATTCACCCCTAAAGTTCCTCTCCTACTCCTATTCTCCCTCCAGCTTCATATCTCTAACTCGATTCCTGTTTCCCAATACCTCTATTTTCCATCATTTTACCACTTCTTTTCCAACACTAAAATTCACATCTTTGGACTGCACGCACGATTTACATCGCCTCTACCCAAACATTAAGACCGCCTAGCCCCAAACTGCGTGCCCATTTTTATAAAAATAAATGGTAATATTGAGGCACATATTGCGGCTTTTAGTGCTCTCTATAATTAGCATTCATGGAATCAATAGTGAGTTACTTCAACGTGAGCGATGAAAATAATACGTTGTATATCATTATTCGTTTTTCCGTGATAACCAAAGTACACAGTTTAATTATGAAGGTGTCATTTAATCTTGAAGGTCTATCAAAATTTGAAACTTGATCCCACATGGTATTCAGTGTAGCTACCGCATTTTTTGTCTTTAGTTTCTTATGTACAATTTGGATTTTTTTGAGTCGATATAGCGATAACAGCTCCAATTGACAATATTTTACAGAGTTTATTTTTTGAGAACTGTTACTTAAAATGTACGCAGAGCTTTCAAATGATGTTGACAGGAGACTTCATCTCCGGTAATTTTCAGTTTTGTCGTAGTTTAAAATGAAGAGCCCTTGCCGAGCTTTTGTGCATGATAGTTTTTTTTAACTATCAACTAAAAAATATATCAGTCATTACCATATTTTGGAATTTGCTTCCATATAAGGTTTTAACGGTTGCGTAAGCATTTTATGTCGATCATTTCGACACTAGGGAAGATTTTTAAATGTATTTAATTTAATTTAATTTTTACCGTACTACAATTTTGGGGACCGACATGAAAAGTTTATAAAACAGGTTTTAAAAATTTTAAGATTTACTATAAGGAGAATGAAAGAAGGTATGAACATTAAAAGCATTTTGTACCAATATTTTTTTAACACCACTTATAGGAAACATATCAATGATAAACGTACTCTATACGTGCTTCAACAATAGCCATGATACGTCAATTCACGGATTTCGTCAAATTTTTAATTTGATTTGCAATAATTCCTTTAGCAGAAGTTTCAAGTTCACTGCACAGGTGATCTTTGGTGAGAAATTAACGTTCTGGCTTGTAAACACGTTTTGTAAGGAGTGACCACAGGTTCTCAATAGGTTTCAGGTCAGGAGAACAAGCCGACCATTTCACCAGTCGGCCATGTTAGATCCCAAGAGTCTTCAAATATTCCACTGTAGCCTTAGCAGTATGTGACGGGATGTTGACATGTATAAAAATAAGGTTTTTTTTGCTGCCAGGAGACCTCCGCCGGAACAATGGCGGTGCTCGAGCTTGTTTGCTACAGCACAGAACTGATACAAAATTTACACATATGTGCATGTCAGGGTTGCCAACTTTTTTGCCGAATGACATTGTTCAAAGCTGAGTAATCTAATATTTAGACACAAAAAGGCTCACACAAAAGCCTGGCACGGGCTGTAATGAAGCAACAGAGGGCGATGGCCTCATTTGTTTTGAAGGAAAAATGTATAATCAGACAATGACCTCCGATGAAAAATAATTGACCACGTGTGTCACAGACAATCGTCGTTTGGTACAACAATCAATGCAGTAGTGTTCTTTTAGAGAGCAAATTACACGCAATGGTGCCTTTGTAAGAGAAATGACTTTGTGAATAAATATCCTTTCACATAACGTTAACAATTTTCCCTTTATCTGTATATTGGAAAGCCACGATTACTTTCTCCATTGTGTGAGAAAACTGATATTGATATGCTACTATTATTGTTTCTGACTCAACCCCGACCTGTCTTAGACTTGCTTCGTATTAAAAAATTAATCCGACAGATAATTTTCTTGAATGTGAGGCCTAAGTTTAGAGAGAAATGTGATGAGCGGCAGCTCCAGGTCATGACTCAGCACAAATTGAATGAGAAGTGCGAGCTGCACAGCACAATCTCGACAGGCCTACATCTCGACAGACCTACTACATCGCGAGCGGCTTTCCAAAAGGCCCTCTCACCAAAAATGAGGTTTAACGCCGGACATTTTTGCTAATTAAGTCCCGGGCGTTGCGCCAGAACCACGTTCCAAAGCAGGACCTTCCCCTGGGTTGGGGAGATTGACATCCCAGGCTTATGAGGTTTAATTGAGTCCTCTCTTGGGGGCGGCGGCGAGATTTCCCCAGTGGAAAAGAGAGGCACACTTTAGATTGAAGATTCGTTCAAATCCGGATCGTTTTTCTTGATACGAGGAGGCCGGACCTGCAATTTATGATGTCAGGTGAAATACGCACTTCTGCCTGTGTTCGAGGATTCATTCATTTTTCCCTGGAAACAATGCCTGAAAATGAAGTTCGAACGCACGTGCGTAAACGCTACGAGTGGGATGCAATCATTTCAAAAAATTCACCCGTATAGTTTCACTGTTGATCTGTCCAATGCCCCCAGCAACACAGGTAAAAACTGTAAATATGAACCCCAAAAAAGTTTTAAAGTCTTAGAAAAACGAACGCATTTAGTTTAATATTACAAGGCATATACGTGAAAACACTGCATTACTCTTGAATGAGACTTCATAATGAGACAAAAATTACATGGGCAAAAAAGAGTACTAATGAGCACAAAAGTACTAATGAGTTTATTCTATGTAGATAAAACCATTCAGTCAGAACGTAAAAAAAAATTTTCAAAAAGAGCACTGAACTTTGAGCCTCGTTTATTAGAAACGGCCCTTGAAATTGGAATGTAACGCTTGTAACTTGGACACATCTCTCGTATGTAGGATACAGTCCTCGCAGCTGAGGTATACATATACATCATTCTCGACTGAAGTGCCTCAGTTTGTGGTTGAGGTTCATTGCTCTTAGTTTTTATACATCACTCGTCGTTGAAATTAGCAACATCACACGCATAGCAACAAGTGTACAACATCACGGGCGTGGCAACAAGTGTGCAACATCACGCGCATAGTAACAAGTGTGCAACATCACGCTTAGAAGACACGCAAACACCGTACGTGCCGCCGCTACGATCACACAAAAACTCAATACTGCAACACCAGCTTCTCTCTCGTATCGAAGGTCGCTTCAAGATATCGTTCTTAGTTGCGTGGAATCGCGTCAAGGCGAAATTCGCGAATTATGTACGTCTGGCAGGACGCCGTCCGGCCCACGTAATCCCTTTACTACAGCTTCTGTGACATTCAAGCCCGACGTGCTGACAAATTGCTGGCTCGATTGGTGCCGAGCTTCTCTTCCGTATTACAGATGGTCGTGCGCAGCCCAGAAGCGACACATTGTGCAAAAATGCTAACGTTATGAGACAGGAAAGAAGGATGTTGTGTGTTACAGTAGCCGGATAACACGGGGTCCGGCCTTTGTTGAATGCGGTGCAGACACGGGGTCCGGCCTCTCCCAGCTACAGGAGGCGTCGTGTGGACCGCCCCCAATGTTGACACGGACACTCGGGCACGTGGTGCACAGGGAATTAGTAAGGAAAAATTAGAAGGTTCACGGGGAAAGCTTTTCAGTAAGTGTCACAAATATTGAAAAGAATATTAATGAGCGAAAAACTCTCAGTCTAATTTCGACGCCAGTCACGACGTTGTTGATGGGTTTTTTCACATGCACGGCACCTCAGCTAAAGCACTTACACACATATATTCTCGAGGTGTTCAATAACACCTGTCCAAGAGAATACTTACATACTTGTACACACTCGCACGGACTGTGACGGCACGTTCGGTTTGAAGAGTTTTCACACGAAGGACGGCTTTTTAATTTTCATCAGTACAAGGACAACGCAAGGAGGCCTTGAAAATGTCTATGAAATAAGCCAAAGCACAACCCCCCCCTCCTCCCCCCTACACACATAAACTATCAGCTCGCTACAACACACAGCGTTACAACACACAGCTCGCGCTGGCAGCTCGAGCGCCCCTCCCAGCACCAGGTGCGGGGCATGGAAGGCAGTCGCAGAACTTTTTAGGGAAGAGGAAATTCTGACGAATTCATTCGGGAAGTGCACCTCAAAATTCTTTTCCTGACGTTGTATTTGTCAAACATTTGTCAGTCGCCTCCCGTGGGCTTCGAAGAAATCCGCGATCATTGCTGTAGTGAGCGCCAGGACGCGAATGCCTGAGGAACATTGGCGTCGCAGCTCTGGCTTCTCTTGTGGGCGAGGGAGGAACATAAACTGTTCAGAATGGAGGGTCTTTTGTAAAAAAAGAACTCTAGACTCAGTTTGTAGGTTAAATTTAATCTGAATTTTCTTCGTTGCATTTCTGTAGTTTTTCTCTTGCAGTAAAATTATAATAAAGTATGAGTCTCAGGAGAAAATTCCACTTCCATATGGAGCGTAAGCTTATGTCTACAACGAGTTGTGGGGGAGAGAGGGGGATCTCTACCAACGATACCACCCAGTGCAAATTATTTTCCAATCCAGTTGTTATGTAAATAAAGATTCGATAAATTCCTGTGTTGACAAAATGATAGATAATTATAGAGGCCCCAGCGGTAAAGTTAGATCAGGCAATACAGGTATGAATAGTTCACAGGTTACAGTAAGTTTTTTTTTTTGTTTAGTTCACTTTTACTTTCCTTACATATACTTTTGTAAGCAAGAACCTTAAATAACTCCAGCTTATTCGCCAACGTTATTTTATCATACACAATTGCTCCTCTTCGAGGTGCAAGCAGAGCTGAAGAATATGGCCGTATTTTGCGCCGCCCCATTCATAAGCGGGCCTGGAAACCTCCAGGGACGCCGGCCGAGCAGCTCTCGACTCGATCACCGTGAAAATGCCGCTAAGAATAAACCAAAAATTGCAGATAAACCAAAAATTTTTGAACCATTTTGGGATAGTTCAGAGCGCAGGACCGTGATCTTCCCCCGCACGTCATCACGATGAGGACCTCTCAAATCCTATCATCTCTTTCGAAAAAAAACATCAAAGGGAAGAACTGTAAGTTATTTTCTGATTTGTATTTATTTTCAGAAAACTAGAAAAAGAATCAGCGCCTAACTCCTACATTAGTCATAACTGTTAATGATATCACCGGTTAACTATACGTTGAAAAATAAGCTACATCATTTGTTCTCGAAATAATGGAGCCGCCATCTTGCCTCAGGACACAGAACATGTTGTGAGTGTAGGTAGCAGAAAGTGCCGTGCATTTAAAACAGGACCAAATGAGGTACAAAGACCGAATACTGTAGTCTGTGCTGCATGTCATTTTAGTAAAGTCACAGCGTATAAATCATAAGCTGCTTCACCCTTTGAGGCAGGCCATCGAACACAATGACCGGGCGAGTGTGCGGAGACCAGGCCTCCTAAGGCCCCTGTGTACAGCGCAGATGAAAGCAGCGCACGCATAAGTTTCTGAGAAATTCTTTGTTCGACAATGTGTCTCGTTGCGATAATGAGGTGATAGGATTTCATTTGTCATGGAAAATTGTAAATGTCCTACGTGCAGAAATCAAAATTGACTTTAACGTTGGTATTATATTACGATAAGTTTTTGCGTCGATATATGAATAGCCATCTTCAAGTCCATTCCGGCATCCAACTAGCACAAATTTTCTCCGCTTTTCGCAACTAAGTGCTGAACTCATGTCAACCAATACATCTTTTCTTACTATGTACCTCGTTGAAATAAAATAAACATACGACATTTAACACAACAATTAAAATGACAAACTTCAAGCAGGTGATAGTATCCGAGCACCGAGAGCTCACAGCTGCTTCGGGCTCCACTCTGAGCTGCAAGCAGCCGTAACTTCTGACGAAATGACGTCACCTAGGCAAATATAGTGATTACCTCATCTTCCTCCCGCCTCCTTCCCTTTGCATCAAGAGAATAGTCATTAAGAGAAATATAAATTCTATTTTTATAAAAATACAATCAAAATGAGTATAAATGAATAATTATAAAATGAAACATATCGTCTCACATTGTTTCTATGCGATCCGCAAAATTCAGATGAGTGTTCTGTGTGGCCCTCTTACGCTGGATTTGATGTTAATTAGAAACTGTCATCAGACTGGTCGTTATCGGTGTGGTACCATTGGACACAGCACCATCAGGTCATACAGTACTGTAGTATGTACTACCATCAGGTTACGTTAGACAGTACTGTTGTACTACCATTAGGTCACACAGTACTGTTGTACTACTACCACGTCAGACAGTACTGTTGTCAGGTTAAAGAGAATCAACGTACTGACACTACCCTCACTGTAGGAAGTAACAATGTACTATAACTAGGTTACATATAGAAGTAATTTATAATTGCTGAATCAGTCAGAGCTAATGTACCACGATCACCATCACTGTGTTCAGGTGACACGAGTCAGTCCAGGGAATGTGCCAGGGCGGAGTGGCCTGAGGGACGCCTGCACTGCACAGGCTTCCCTGAGCCGGTCTGGCTGCCTCGGCCGGACCCGTCAGTACAAGTGAGGGTCGTGGGCACGGCGGGTCCTAAACGTGAGCTGTGGGTCTCCCATCCCTGTTGTAAGGTGTGGGTCACGTGCCTCTTAAATATCTCACGTCTCTAATGTCTTTGAATTTATTTGAAATTGCGCATGAAAATAAAACAATATTGTTTCTGTTGGAAGTATTTACATTTTGCATGCATAAAGTTTTCTTAGCGATTAGCAATCAACCAAACAGATAATCAGTTTCTAAAACTTACACGTGGTTCTCCTAGGTTCGCCATCCATTTATCGACGGAACAGTTTTCTGCGATCGATATTCAAGTCGAGTTTCAAGCTGAGAGCCCATACAAAGTCCAGTAAATGATGAACATAGTCGAGAATGTTTCCGGCGTCCGCAAACATTCACTCCCTAGATAGTTCCAGATTCAGTTTAATATAATTGCCCGTTTTCTAACAGACGGTGAACACAGGTAATTCGAAAATGAAGTTAAACTGGAAAGTTTTCTGTGCAGAACTGGGAGAAAATGTTTCACCCTTGGCGTACGCGCAGAAATATATGGCGTCATTCATAGTGAAATTTTAAAGCTCGGCATCACTGCAGTCTGTATAATTTCATATTCAAGTGAGCATGACTTTAACAAAAGCAAAGATCTGACATCCTCGCTCACTAATTTCATGAGTGCAGAATCCAAACATTTGTTGGGTTTTCGAAGCGAACGTCAATTCTAGTGGAAAATTTACTAATCACTTCTCAAAATATCTACCTTGAAAGTCGTCTTACATCGCTCTGCACCAATTGCTTGCCCAGAGTACTAAACCAAATTTTACCACAACTCGAGACACTTTTGACGTTTGTTTCTACCCAACCTACTTCTGACCTTCCTGAAGGAACATCTTCAGCCGATACACCTGAGTTCCGAGGACCATCTGAGGGCAGCGATGGACAACCGCAAGCCCCTGACGCTGGGGGTGAAATTGGCGTACGGCGTGGGCCACGTTCTGAACGATCTCTGCGCCGCCATGTGGTTCACCTACCTGCTCATCTACCTGCAGTACGTGCTGCAGGTGAGCACGCAAGGCTGCAGCCGTGCACCTGAGAGAATGTCACTTGCAAGTAGTAGTTCATGTTTGGGAGTACGGGCTTGAATGTCTAGCAAATATTTTCGCTGTTCTAGTTTGTAATGTCAGGTAGAGGGCTTGGTTGAAAGTATTTGACATCGATAGAAATTTTTAAATCTGTTATGGGCTCAGAAGCAAGGAGATATACGCAGGGGTTTTGAAAAAATATATAATAAAGGAATTGTACTCATCGATTGAAAATTTAAATATTATTTCCAGACGTGAAGACCCAACTTAAAATTAGAAGTAAAATACAGAGACTGTAGCCATAAGCACTACAGAACACTCGCCTTCAGGCAACCAGCGACAACGGAGCGTAGTCAACTGCAGAACCTCGGCAATATCGTCGAATCAGAGGGACTTCCACATGGTAAATAAGTCTTAACATGCATTCATCAGTCTTAGCAGACATGCGTTAGTCTTAGCAGATATACGTTAGTCTTAGCAGACATACGTTAGTCTTAGCAGACATACATTAGTCTTAACATGCAGACATCAGTCTTAACACAAATACATTAGTCTTAACATAAATACATTAGTCTTAACTTCCGTATTACTATGACAGACATATTAGTCTTGACATGCGCACACTAGTTCTGACGTACACGTAGTTAATGAGTCAACTCCGGCAGGTTGAGTACCTAAACGAAAGCACGTCTTCTTTAGAATGGCAGCTGAAATTACGTAGCGAAAATATTCATATTTTCCAGATGGAGCGTCGCACAGCGGGCCTCCTGCTCCTGCTGGGGCAGGTGGCAGACGCTGTGTCCACGCCTCTGGTGGGCCTCTACAGCGACAGCGGCTGCGGTGCCTCCATCTGCTGCTGCCACTACGGCAGGAGGAAGACGTGGCATGCCATTGGTACGTGTGAGACTACCGTTAAATTGTGGGTGGAATTTCTTGTGTTTGGCAGCGACACTCGGGGCGGTGTAGCCCCCAGGGGGTACTGTTAGGTTTCCTTCGCTTTAAACTGCCTCCAGGACTTCTATCTTTCGTGCTCACCTTTTGCTTCTTACCTTCTTTGCTAGTTATCCTACCTCCTATTTTCCTTTTCTTCTTTAAATTATTGTTTCTTTGCGCAGGGATTCTTGTGTAGGAACACACCTGTTGACAGATTTTACGTTTACTAAAGTCCTTACCAAAAGGTACCGTCTGTTCACCCTTGTCGAGTCGCTTACCATATGTGGCTTACCACACGTGGCTTACCATATGTGGCTAAGGAGCTCTAAACTAAATAAAAAGCTAATCTTATCCAATGTAGAGTGGCCCGCCTTAGGCTCTCGTCAGATCTGGAAGCCCTTGAGGAGCTCGTTGTGTTCATCTTTTCATCGTATTTCAAACGACAGCAACTATGGAAACAACTATGTCCGGTGGATTGAGCTCCGACCGTCTCTGCGAAGGCCGCTGCTAGTGAAACTTTCCGCTGACTTGGTTCTCGAGTCGGAGTCGACGATGGTGCACACGAACGTGGTCACCCGCGTCCCGATATGTTTACATTTAACAACCCTATGGTTAACCTGTGGCTCTGTACTTTTATCTCAGTAGTTTCATCTTCGTAATAGTCGGTGAATAGTGACATAATGTACATACGATGCTGTAGGAATTACTTTATCACTCAAAACTCACACCTTACATTACGTAGATGTACACCTCATGCATCGACGCAAAGCCATGACCCAATATCCTAGTTAGTATATGTGGCGAGCACGAGCATGCACCCCCGATGCAATCACTGATTCCTTGCGCTTGAGGATGAATAATCAATCAAAGAATAAGTAAAGGCTTGGAGCAACATGCGCACAGACCTACACAGCTGAGTACCTTGCAGGCACATTGTGCGTGCTGGTGTCCTTCCCATTCATCTTCGTGCGGTGCGATGATTGCACGCACTACCCAGCCGCCTACAGCGCCCTCATTGCCAGCGTCATCTGTGTATTCCAGGTGAGGAGGAATCTCGTCCAACGGTCGAATGATGTGAACGCCTCGCTCTGTCTTGGAACTGTGGGTCCAGGAGGGAGAAAACCGTAGAGTTTTTGCTCTCATGTCCTGGTTCGATGTTGCACCAAACTCGGACTGATCTTTAGTGGTGCTCAAGAAACGCGTGTGCAGTTTGAGTGAACTAAACGCTAGTTTTTTATTACTTTTGACTGGAGAGCAACGCATGATGTTTTAAGACTCTGTAATTCGTTTTCCGGGGTTATTAGAATAGAAACTTAATTTTTCTCGTCTCTCATCCAGTAATTCATTCATAGTAATTATGAAGGCCACAACACGAGCACTGCCAAAACGAGGATCGGGAAATTGGACGGTTGTGTCGAGACAGCCCTGACTGTTTCGAACGTCGGGAAATTGGACGGTTGTGTCGAGACAGCCCTGACTGTTTCGAACATCCTTCCGACCTGGCAAGACACAAACGCCCCATGCGCTGTGGGGGAGGATGAGACGTCATTTACATAGGCTTTCTATTTGATCAGGATGAACATATTGAAACTCTTGTCCAATTTTCTGTTTTTTGCGGATAATTAATCAATGAATTAAATGAATAAGGAAAGCCCCGATAGTATTTTGGATACTTATTTGTACGGTAGCACCTTGCAATGACGACGTGATAGCATTTTTCAATGAAATTGTATGGATAATTACACTTTTTATGACCCTTAAACGTTTACATTATATGAATTTTTAATTCACGGCTAAAAGCCAAATGGCAGTCTTTCCTGTTGAACATGGGTCTTCCGTGTAATTCTTTGTATTAACGTTAAGAACTCGCATTAACTTCCACACATCACATGTAATCCTACACCTCACGTTAACATTCACAACTCACATTGACATCTACACCTCGCATTTATGTTCACGCCTCACATTAACATTCACGCCTCACATTAACGTTCACGCTCCACATTAACATTCATACTTCACATTAACGTCACATCTAACGATAAGGTCCACATCTCACATTTATGTCTGCATCTCACATTAGCGTCTGCATTTCACATCAACGTCCACAACTCACATCAACGTCCCCACCTTACATTAACGTTCTCTTATGCCATCTCCACTGCGGCCGCGCATCAACATCAACATCAGTTCGGGTGGGCGGCGGTGCAGGTGTCCCACCTGGCACTCATCCCTGACCTCGCTACCACGGAGACGGAGCGAGAAGAGCTCAACATCATCAGGTGAGTGTAGTGCTGGTTGTTGTTATCGCTGTTGTTATTTGTGTTGGTATCGTTTTGATAGTGATGCAAGTGTCACTGTGAGGGATTTTTGTTATCAAAGGTAAAATTTTGTTATTGCTATTTTAATTTTTTTCACGAGGAATATTATAGTTACGATTAATCTGCCTTTTTTGTGCTGTTATTGTCAATGTATGCAATATATTAGTAGTTTTGCAATTTTACATATGCCATATTTGTTCATAGTACAACCACTATTTTCGTTATAATTGTCATTGATATTGATTTATTAAAACAAAATGCCACCCAACAAAAAATACCCCATAATCACAAGGCCCCACGTGCAGCTGAGGGGGGGGGCCGCACGAGACACATTTCCGGGCACAACCTCAACATTTTCTTTTTATCACAGTTTTGCGTATAGGTGCCAATCCATAAAATTCCTTCATGCTGCACTAAGTGCAGGTATTTAAAATGATTACTCAAGAATCCTTTTCAACGGAGACGCAACTATCAATCAATTAAAACGAACATTTTTACCCCAATTTAATTTTGAACAAGACTGACATCATCCGTGCACATTTAAGGACTCGTATTAAATGCAACAACATTTTCCTAATTTGAACCCAAAGATAAGTAGCAAGTAGGGTTAAATTACCGAGCTGACGTGATCACCTCGTCGTCTCACGTGGTTGCCAGGTACTTCTTCGACGTGAGCAGCGACGTGCTGGTGTGCCTGGTGTCCTGGGCGGTGTTCAGCGAGGACATGACGCCGTTTAGCGGCACCCTCGACCCCAGCGACGACCACAACTTCATGGTGGGGGCGCAGCCTCACCTGAGGGGGGCCAAGGGGGAGTGGGGGAGGAGACCGATGTGCAGAGTGTGATCTGAAGAGTGAATGATGCTACAGTTCTGCCTAACTTAGGTGCAACATGAAAGATTCGGTGAAAATTCGAGTGAAGGTTCAGTACTAAGTTAACGTTTTAAACACAAGTTTCTGTTGCAACTTTCTACCATCTCTGGGATAAAGGGTGCACGTTAAATTATTTGCTAATAGATACGGTTGTAGCACTTTTCTGGGTCTCAAATATTGCATAGATGAAATGCGCGATTCTACTTTATCCTAATGGCCTCCACGACGTTCTTCCAAATTATAAAACATTAATTCAAGCAACACCACCTAATTTTATTGAAAATTTACCATATTCAACTATTGTGGGAACTGATGTGATACATTATTTGAACTTCGATACAATACTGCCGTGAGAATGCCGATATCATCATTTCCTAAGACTTTAGGCTCGCTGTTTATTTGCTACGCATTAGTGCAATAAGATAGCCATTTAGGCGGCCATTTTCAGAATGCATTAGATGCGTGAAGTAGATAATCCAGACACTACGTTACTTGAAATGCTGTTTTACAACTGAAAACTTCGGAAGTGATACGTAGTAATGGAGTATTGAAGAACATCTGAAGAGTAAAATGTATCATATAAGACGTAAAAAGATTACGAAGAGTGCAGAAAATAATTACGCAATAGGTATCCATCGAAAAATGCATATACTAACTTTTTCTCCGTTCAGGTCGTGACTGTGACGGTGGTGTCGGTGGGCACGCTGTTCACTGTCGTGTTCCACGCGTTCACGCCAGACCCTGGCGTCCGGGGCCCTGCTACAGCACCTGCTCGTTCCTGCCCAGCCTCTTTCTCGGAAGCGATGAAGCCAAAACAGAGCAAATCGCTGCCTAAAACTCCCTCCCAAGTTCTAAGAGATGAACCGAAAGAAAACGGGGGCAAAGAGGCTCGTGAAAATATGAAAACTGAAGGGGATGAGCGAAGAGAAGAAACCGATGTTGCTCGGATAGAAGTTGGGGACGAAGACGAAGAAGCCTCGCTCAGTGCAGCAGGGATGAAGTCCACAAAGAAAAATACTTCGTTTGATGAGGACGTAAAAGATGAAGACTCTGCAGATAAAAGAGCGCATCCTAGCACAAGCGGTGCTCTAGATCTTCCAACATTAAAGAAAACCGCACGTGGTGGAACAAATATTAATGGCAACAAAATAGAGGACGAAGACAAGGCGGCCTCAGCGGCCAGCAGCATCCAGCGAGCTGGGAAAAAAGGACAAGAAGTCAGCTCAAAAGGCGGCGAGGAGAGCGGGGAGGGCAAAGTCCACTCTACGTCCAGCAGCGTCCAGGCTACAGGCAGACGTACCAGTGTCGGAAGCAGCAGTTTGGACGAATACGATCCGCGCTGGATGGAAAAACCGGACGGTAAAATGAGTCGGTCCCGCACGCCCAGTGAAGAGGAGTTCCTCCTCGACACCAGAGTTCGGATGGCCTGGAACGACTGGCTCAAAGAACCTCAGTTCTATCAGGTAAGGCTCCGTAAAGGGCCCTTCACACGATCAGTCAAAGTCTGAAGACAGTGTCGGTTGGTACATGTCAAGTGATGGTTATCAGTACCAAAAAAATTCTCTGTGTACTTGACTTGTTGTGTGATCTGTGGCGCGTTTGCTTAGAATTTCATTAAATCGTCAAAATTTGCTTGTGAAAGTTACAATGGTCTCTGCAAAAAAATTCCATGTGCCTGATTGTTTATGTGATATGTTTGGGTAGTAATACGATTTTAGATTAAATCCTAAAAATTCTCACTTATTTATACAGAGCATTTAGTTCTAGAAGATGGTCAGTGAAATTAGTACTGAACGTCGAACAGAAAATTACTACAGTGGTTTATACCATCACAAAATTTTAGTCCTGTAAAGTCTTAAGAAAATTGTCTCAAGAACATTTTTCAAAATTTAGAGAGGTGGAAAAAGGTTTAAACAGAAATCCCAATTTTCGAAAACTTACTCTAATACCAAAAGTCAATCCATCACACACACCCCTCGATCGAGCCCCCTCAGATCCTCTACTTGGCCGTGTGCGAATGTCTTCTGTCACATGATTTTCACGTAACCACGGAGTGCTTCCCTTGGAAAAGGAAGCTTTAACCACACATTCCTCACATCCCTCTTCACGCCAGTAGTTGCAATGCATTGAAAACCCAACGGTAAAATGTGTGGTAATTATTAAAGGTTCTGTCATGGCTAATTGCATAATTATCGCCATGACGGGCAGGTGTCGATGCTGTTTACGAGCGCTCGACTCGTGACGAACCTGAGCAGCATCTACGTGCCTGTCTACCTGCAGGAGACAGGACACTCTACGCAGGTCAGGCGTGTTGTAGCTACGTAACAACGCTGTTGCAGTTGTAGCAACGCTTGCCTCTCTACCATTCATGAATTATTTAGCGTCGATAATGCGGTCTCTGCCCGAGTTCTCGCGGGTGGTAGTGTGTGACGGTACAGGATTTACTTGGGTGCAAACCTGAGATTTGTGACAATTTATTACCATAGGTATTACCAGAGGTGGGCAGTAGCGCGCTACATGTAACGGCCGCTA
>VOMN01130064.1:0-12663 GCA_014899125.1 Orchestia grillus | reverse complement strand
GTCCAGAATCGGATCTCGGGTTGCAAACTGGGGAAATTTCAGTTCTGGTCCCAGCGATTTTCATTTAATTAGCCATGCCTAAATTTACGTGCAGTTACAAAAGTATGTATTTCGTTCATACTTCAAAATATGAGAATTTACAAGTGTGTAATACTTCATGATAAAAGTGGCATATAACTGTTAGCCCATTCAAAACAGGACGGAAAGATATGGGAGGTTTCCAATCATTTCAAGTTGAAAAATTATGGTCATGAACGCGTTCGTAAATGTAAACAATTGTGTTCTTGTTGGCTGAACAGCTGACTGCGTTGCAAACGAAGTGATTGATAAGGATCGTAAAATAGTATTCCTCATCTGTTGGCATTTGCATTTATTACCTTGTTTTTTGTTTGAATAGTTAATATGCTTTATAGTATTTATATTCTAGGGAAAGCATGTAACAAAAACCCTTACAGATCCAGCTGCGTTCTTGAAATTTCCAACTGGTCTGCCTGCTTGGCTATTATTCGTATGAATCTAGGAAATTAAATACAAGTTAAATGCATTGCAAGTTATTTATATCTAAGGAGTACTTGTAGAATCCTTACCAGAATTATTATGGAAGTGACACTGTGAATCTAAATTCTGAATTTATGTTATAAGATTGAAAAAATTGTTGTGTTGTAAAAGTTGTTGCCTCGTGTTTAGTTTCTGTAGTATGGAGAGCAACTGCTGATTGCTTGTCTATGTCAAGCACAATGTATGACAGTATTAATTCTATGCTGTCAAAATACTCCGTAGTATTACTATAGTGTAAGAATATTGCTATTTAGGATATTTATGGTTTAACACATTTATCAGGTGTAACACTAGAAAAAAATACTGTAGCAACTAATTATATCATCAGTAAAGTTTTTGTCAGCAACTCAAAATACTCTATTGTAGTGTTAAAAATTGTTAATATTCTAGCATATACTGTAAATTGAAGTACTTTGTAGCCCTGAAGTAGCTTTATAAAAGTATTTACTTGAAAGAGAAATTGGCAGAAATTATTTCTGAACATCACTAAGCCTTACAGACATGTTTTGGGAAAAATTTATTTGAAGATGAAATGAATGCATAAACCAGAAGCATGAAATGAAATTTAGCTCAATAGCTTTGTATCATAAACTTTTTAAATATTGCCAGCTACGGCGTAAAGCTAAATTGTTCATATACAGGTAAAGCAATGTTTTATATTGAGGGCATGCTTCAGTATTTTGTTGTAGTTATATTTTATCTATTAATGTGTTAGTTGTATATATACAGTTAAGCTCTTATTGCAAGGGTTACTGGTTGGATATCAGTTTTGTTGCAAGGTTGATTCTATTTTCTTTATCTCATATGGAATAGGTCAGTTCATTATTATAAGCTATAAAAGACAACTATCCTGAGTGTAATTGTTCATTTTTGTCTATACATTTGCCAATTTTAATGTTCACTACGCACATTTACTCATGTATTTCAGACAGTGTAAACTTATAGACTGAATTATTATCTTTTTGTTTGGTTAATTTTGTTGAACTATCACTTAGAATTTGTTGCTTGTCTCATTTAGGAGAGAGTTATTTTGAGTTGTGATGGGATTACTGATATTATCCATGATTAAAAATGCACATATTGCTTCAATATTGTATTTCTATAACTTAGTTCATTTTATCATATATGCCAAAACTTTGTGGACAGTCAACTATGGAAATTCTCATATGAAGTTCTATATACATAGTAATATTGTGTTGTTCAAGCTGGATGTAAAGTGTGCAATGGAGTGCAAGTCAAGGGGCTCACATTTTTGTGCTAAATGAATGGAATGAAGGCTGCTTGCTAATTAGAAACAAAAAGACCTGCAATTACCTGTTGATTGTAATTTCTAGGGATGATTAGTATTTACTTCAAGTCGGCATCATATAAAGGGCATTCTATTTATTTTNTTCTTTCTGAGTTGCAGAAATATATCTTTGAAAGCTTAATAGGATGGGGACATAGTTAAAAATGAGTTCATATTGTATAACATGTCTTTTGCTCTTGTGCTTTCTTTTTGTTTAGTTTGGTTAGGATGAGTATCTTCTGACAATTTGATGCAAGGGAATGTCAATACTTGATTAATAAAACTTAAGAAATGAGCCACTTATTTCTGTAGACTTTTCACTATTATGTTGGCTTTGTATGTGAATGCTTTAAACATGTTTCCATATACTTTTCCTGTGCTTCAAAACCTTTTTAAAACTAGGTTTCTCAACTCAGAAAAAAATCCTGACCAATTATACTAATGAAGGCTGTATGATGAGTAGAATGCCATGTATACAGTGGCATCCTGAAGTAAATATTAATCCTAGGGATTAGCAGGCTTGCTTCTATAAAATCTTACTAAGAACAAGTAATACATCTGGCTCAAATTACATCCTATGTTGTTGGTCAAGCCTTTAGGAGTAAAGAAATATAAGGTCAAAACCTTGATTTTACTATCTACATCAGAGTAATTCCATCTGTGAGTTAATTTCTTCAATTCCACATGTAAACCTTGAGTTTATTTTAGTGTAACAATTTTCATTATTATGTAAGGAGTGAGAATAAATTAATAAGTCATAATAGAATATTTTATATATCATAACTGTCAGGTTTGCCTTGTTTGTCAGTTTTCCAGGAAACATTTCCATAGGCTTTGGGTAGGCATTGGTATTCATTATTCTATTATTTGTGTTGTATTCAGATATAAGTTGGGTTACTTTATGCTTCCAAAGTTCTTTTGTCCTGCTTCTTGTGTCTTCAAAAAATAGTTATAAAATTGTCTGAAAATTTTTAAGTATAGCAGTATACCTTTCAAATTAGGTATTATTGTTCCCAAATTGTAAGGTATGTTATTCATTTTGTCAATCTGTAGTAATGATTTTGGGCTTTTTACTAAAAATTGACTTCATCTGCAGGCAATGAGAAACACCCTATACAAGGACTGCCATGGCTAGCAACATGGAAAAAGTTTCACGTTTCCTTGAGGTTCTAAAAGCCTCACAGGGAAGTTGCATGGATGACAGTAGTGCTGCTGGCCCTGCCTCAGGAATTGGTCAAACTGTCCTGACCTTCCCCAGCTCTACAGAACAATTCTTTGAGCAAACTGCAGCTGTTGCTTCAACTATCTCACAACAAGGGCAGACTTTGCTTAGGTTTGTCTTATGAGATACAACATTGTATATATTGTATATTTTAGTGTAAGAATTGTGCTTTGGCTAATGTAGAATTTGGTTGTTTTCTTAGCAAATTTACACTTACACATTTGCTGCTTGAAATTTATTAGTAATCATATTTCATATGTTTATAACAGCTTTTTGTTAATCATATTTGAGGGCTAGTTTTTTAATCTTTATTTATGATAAGAAGCATAAACTACCCACATGAAATATAAGTATTCTTAATAATTCCGGAATATTTTCTGTGTTGGTTTGAAAATAATGTTTTACTTCTTTAGATAAGATCAAGTTTGACTACATTCATTAAGTCATGGTTTGGCCAAGGAAGTATAGTACATCCTTAATTTTCAATGGCTTTGTCAAAAAATGAGGAAGCTATCTTTGATTCCATTTCAGTAAGTAGTTATTCTATTAATTTCAGGTGTAATTTCTTATCTGTTCCATTTACCATGTAAATCATATGAAATGACTTGGCTGGTTTTGAACAAACACTTGCACTTTCTTCCCTTGTTTCTTCAGCAAGCGTGAGCCAGGTCTGGGGAAGCGAGAGCGCATGACGCACTGTCAGGTTGCTGTGGATGCTGTTCTTGCTGCGTACAGCAACAAGGGGCGCAGTGCTGCGGACTCAGTCACAAAGACTCAGGATGGTGCGAGGCTGCTCAGCATGACTGTCGAGACACTCCTTATTTTGGTGGATGATGCTCAACCTGATGTCAGGATGACTGCTGATGAAGCCCTTAACAGGATTGTCAGGGTCAGTTTTGGTCTCTAAGCTGCTCTCTAGTGCATCAGTCCTGAGACATTCAAAAAATTTTTCTCAATGGTGTACATACCCTACGTGCGATGTAAAGTAAAACTGTCGCTATTGGCTGAAATTAGCAGTGACACATCTGATTAGATTGTGCTCATTAGAATTGATACAATTTTACATTTTGTAGCTGAAATTTAAATTTCACTGTTTGATACGATAAAATTTTAGAAGTGTTTTTTTCCAAGAGGTATATTGTTTCAATTTACATATAGAACTATTGTATGTTGGTTGATAGTTGCACACTATTTTCAATTTGTCCTTCCAAAAAAATACTTTTTTGGTGAAGAGTGGGCTGTAGTACATTATTGACCAGATGAACTTGTAGTTGACACAAATAACTCATTTAATTTTGAATCTCAGCAAGTGCATTGTGTATATACATACGTATATATACATACGTATATATACACTGCAATTTAATTTATTTGCCCCATCGAATGGTAGGCACCTTGATAGCCAGGTGGGTAAGATACTCAGCTGTGGTCTGAGTGGTTGCAAGTTTGAGTCCCCCTGGCGCTAGGTTTCCCACTCCACTCAAGTTTAAAACGGGTACCGGCTGGTGCTAGGGTATAGCCTGCGACAGAACAGTCCCCTGTCGGGGATTAGATGACACTTTTCCTGCTCAGTGCTACGGAAATCGGGTATATGCACTGATCCCAATGGTCTTCATGGCTACGCAAAAAGGAACTTTACCTTATCTAGCTGTAAATTTGCCCTGATATGGTATTGCTGGTATGTGTATAGTAGCAGAAATGTGCGTTTTATGTCATTGTTGGGAAAATTGGCGAGTGTAGTATTCCAGAGCATAGGGTGGTTTGCTTTATAGTTCATATTGCAATTGCAAGTTGATTAGGTCGGTAGTAGTGCAGTACAATATTGTATTGTGTTATTTTTAGTCAATTTTCTAAATAAGTACAAGGTGAAGAGCTGAACTCTGGGGTTTTAGAGTTTAGCATTAATTAAATTTTAATCTTCCATGCAGAGTGTACCAGCTGCACAGACTGCCAAGGTTTTTGTGGAACAGATGAAAGAAAAGAAGACTGGCTCAGCAAGGGTTATTCGTGCAGCTCTCGCCAGGTTTGCTGTGTTGGCCAAGCAGATCAGGTGAGGCTCCGTGGCAATATTTGAGCTCATTTGTTCTTCAAGAATGAGCTCGTCTTAAATTTTTATTAGGTACTGGCTGGACCTCTGAATTCCAGATTTTGTCATTTGGGAACACATGTAATTCGTTCTAATTTTAATCGCCAGACAGCCGTTAGGGCGCAACAAAGACTATGCAGGGTAGTTTAGAGGACTTACTTGAAAATCAGTTGAAGGTGTTGAGGTTACCAGATTAGGAAGATCCAGCCTTGTGTATATCCAGGCTTGTGTATATTTTGCCAACCCCTTTGGATGAAAAAATTTTGATTCTCGCATGGAGATTATGAATTAGTTCTGCAATTTTAAAATTCTTGTGAGATTATTTTAGGCAGTGAAAATGCAATTTTCGTTAATTTTCTTCTCACCCAATCGGTTTTGAAATTGAAACTTTTAGTTAGTAATATCGGTACTGCTTACAGACTATAAAAATCCCGTTGCAGAATATGTTTTTGTCTCATTCTTACCCGGTCAAAACGAAAGAACCTTTTTTAATTCCAACTCGTTTTACTGATGAGTTTTCAATGCCTTACAACTACTGGCGTGGTGTCGGATGTGAGGAATGTGTGATTTAAGCTTTCTTTTCCAAGGAAAGCACTCCCCAGTTACGTGAAATTCCGTGCCTGAGCCGGGATTTGAACCCTAACGTCCCAGCTGCGAGGCTGTCACGCTAACCAGTACGCCATGGAGCCCACTAAGCAGTGCTGGCAGTTACAGGATTTACGAAAGACCATCAATGTGAGATTATCACCGGAGCACAGGATAGGCCAGGAGTGGGTTCCCAATGGGTTTTATAACTTAGGTAACAATTATTTCGTTAACCAAGACGTGCAACGATTGACTCTCATCAAAATAAATTGTAAGTGACCTGCCTCCATTTTGAAGCATTTTTGTTTTTTAGAATAAATTGAGTAAATTCTATTGATTGAGCAACAAATTACAGGGCAACTTTAGGCTTGACGCTTATCATATTGTTTCTTGGCGTAATTTTTACCTCCTTCTACTTCAACTAGAAAGTACGATTAATTCATAAAATGCTCAATGTTCATTGTGTATATTTTTCATAAATGGACTGTAACACCCCACAGATTTGAGTTTCTTCAGTTCTCTATTCAACATCAGAGCTCTGAAAGATTGCAGTGGGAATACGATTGGACACTGGTATGCCGTTGTACATGTTTATAACACCTATCATTTTGTGTGCAGAGTGCAAAAGGGTCGCGCGTACATGCAGACCCTTGTGCCGCTGTTGTGCATGTTTGGACAGCGGCCTGAGGAGAGCTTACAAGAGAGCCTGGCCACTGCCGCTGCCAGCATTTGTCCTGCTCTAGGTCACTTTGCCTCTGACAATGAGATCAAGTTGCTGGTCACTGCCTTCCAGCCCAACTTGTCCCACAAGTCGAACATCATTCGGCGGTCTGCAGCCCAGACGCTCGTGTCAATTTGCCGACATTGCCGCAAGCCCAACCTCTTCATGGGGCTTCTGGTGGCCCTCCTGCTTAAGATGCTCGTCCCTCTCTCTAAGTCGCAGTACCAGGTGATGTGGTGCCTCCTATTGCTCTGCTTCTCATAAAAGGTGTCATATGATGTTGGTTAGTAGAAGTTGTAGTAATAGTAAGGATAGCAGCTCTTCAGTAATTCTGACTATTTCAGAGTCTATGCGCAAGGTGTGTTCCCACATAGGATCCCATGCGCATAGAAACAGTAAGTTAAGAAGGAAGAGGAAGAGAAAAAGAATAATCCGCGAATATGAAATGAAAATGAAAAGAAGTAAAGTGGCCACGAAAGATAGAAGTCCTGAAGGCTGAGCTACAGCTGGGGTATCCTAACATTGTCTCCCTGAGGACGTCAGTTTCAATAGCGTAGGATAGACAAACTTAACTAACTTAATCCTTCTACCTATGGGCTATCCTATGTCTCCTGAGGAGGTGGTGTAGGTTAGAGGAATACAATCATCAAAGATGCAGTCCCTGGACACGAGGGTGGACCGTCTCTGGACACGAGGGTGGACCGTCCCTCGACACGAGGGTGGACCGTCCCTCTCATCATCGCTGTCCACTTTCGGAAGCCATACTCTATAGCAGACTGTTAATCAGAACTCAGCATTGTATAATTAGGATACTGGTAGTAGTGTATAAGTACAAAATAAATATGTTGTATTTAGTACAGTATCAAGATGTTGAAGTGGTTACTATGAACGTGGGAAAGAGTTTGTATGAGTCTTGAATGGATTCATAGAGGGTTAAAATATGTATGTATACATCTACGGTGCGTAAATATTGAGTCAAGTATATGGTCGCAGATTCACCAATCTTAGAAAATCCTGGAACGTATTTTTGCGATAGGGCAATGACGACACTGTTCTTGCCGCGCTCCAAAGCTAGACACCAGTTGACACCCAGAGAGGTATGATGTGAACCGCTGCTGCTGCTTTTACAAAACAAGTACCATATGCGTTGTTTTTCTGCTTCAGGTGTACACTGTAATGTCAGGTTAGTTAGAGGCTTGCTCAAGTGATCATTTCTAAATTTTATTCCGAAATGATATTTTTGTCTCAATTTGTATTAATTGAATTCATCACACGGTCACCAATTATCAGCATGAGGTAACAATTTCACCTTTGAGATATTTCTGAATCCTGTGTCTTTTATTCCCGAATGGTAAAGTCTGTCATCATCCACCTTTGTTTTTGTTCTTGACTGATGTATGCACAACATTTCAAACCACCGTTTTTGAAGTTGTTATTCACTTCACATGGTAACAGAATCCACAGGTGTACCTTAGTCTAACTTCAAGCTCTGGTGATTCTGTGTCAAACTTCGCCACTGAGCTTGTGGCTCACACAACATGACTCGCCACTGAGCTTGTGNCACAACATGACTTACCACTGAGCTTGTGGCTCACACAACATGAATGTTAACCCTCTAAGGGCCACTGTCAATAATAATAGACATTAGTAATAATGTAGTTTAGTTGTATATTATTATGGTTTCATTTAAAGCTGCAGTGAATATGAACACAAGGGCATGAAATGTGAACGACAGTTACGCAATATTTTAAAATGAAAAATTAATGTAGAAATAAATTAGTCATTATAGGGTAGGTATTAGTCACTGCGATAATGCTTCATTGAAGTTACCATGGCAGTCGGCGTCCTCCTGTATTGAGTGCAAAAGTCGACTGCAGGTGCTGGGCGGCCTGGCGTGCTTGAGGCTGCTGGCCCCCGAGCTCCCCCTGCTCTGTCCCCCCACCTGCGATGACGTCACGGGCTCCACCTCGTCCTCCACCAGTCGCTGCTTCTCTGTCTCAGTCGAGCAGGTCATCACGGTGAGTTGGAGGACCCAGACACTGCGGGTCAGATGGCCTGTGATGAAAAGGGGGCACAGCGGCCCACTTTGTGTCAGGTGGAGTCGATGGCTGATGTTTTTTGCAAGCCTTGCGATGGTGGGAAGTTTGCGCCACGCTGCCTCCGACAACCTGTCTTCATTGAAATTATGCCATAACTCGTACAAAGTAAGATGAAAAGAAGAGATATAGGTAAAAGAGAACGATTTATGTGATAGAAGGGTGTTATTTAGTATAAGGCTGCCTCAAAATATAAAGGAAATTTCATGAGGAGATTTAGATTGTCAAGTGTACCTTGAGGGGAGCAGTTGATGCCTCCAAAGATAGAATTTAGGTTCCCTAAAAACATGGAAGCGTAAGCACCGTTCACACTTCGATTCAAAATTACATGAGAATCAGTTTTTTAGCGACAACTCAAATACTTTTTGCGGAAACCTCTGGAACTTCATACTGTTTGTGAAAACACTGTTTCAGCGCTGTGGTAAAATTATTGACTCGATCTAGGAAGCAATGAACAAACGGTGCCCATTTTGGTGTATTGTTGCCATAATCATCGTGCCAGTCACAAGATTGGTCGCGAAGGAGTTTCAACAGCAGTTGAAAAGTCAAAGATATCCAAGAGCTCTACGAGAAGCAGCAATCTATCTTAGAAATTGCTAAAATGGTTGGCCGAGATCATCGCTTAATGAAAAAAATTGCCAGTAACCCCAAAATGTGTGATTGGCAGGTTGAAGAAGGGAAAACTTCGACAAATTACACTTTTGTCGCATCGAACTCTAAATCTGATAAGGAAAAGTTTGGCGCAACCCTCTTCAAACCAGTGAGGTGTTCGAGGTTGCTGGTGTTCTTGGTGTGCCAAACACTTTAGGATGCCGTATTCTCAAGAGCCTCACCGACTGTGGCAAAGTAGATGTATGACCTTTTTTGAAGCCTTAGGCACAAGACGTAACAGCTTGCGTGGGTCTCCAGAAGTACAAGAAGTATCCGTTTGAACATATTTTGTTCACAGATGAATGTAGGGCTACTCTCGACTGTTGACCAGAAAGGAGGTGGTAATGCGATGGTTTAGACTGGTATTTTTGATACCGAGATGGTTTAGGCCTATCATAGTGGACGACGGTGTAAAACTAACTGCTGATGCTTCCGTCGACTTCGTGAGGCTGAACTTTTTTCGCGCCATAAGTCTAAAAGTTTAGCATTCCGGGAAAACTATTTGTTTCTACTACGCGCAAAGAGACTTACAACCCATTATTTGGATAATGTCTTTGCTAGGCATGGCAAGATTATGGAGTAGCCGCTTCGTGCACCGAATTTAAATCCGATAGAAATCTCTGGAGCATTCTTAAGAGGAAGATTTTCGGCGCTGGAAGGCAATGTAATTCTAACAGTGCCGAGCAGAATGCCGTTAGCTGCTGGTGGAGATGTTTCTTCAGAAGATACAAATAAATTCATTTCATCAACGAACCAAAGCCGTTTTTCGTTGATTTTTCAAAAACGGTTGTTATGTTAATTATTAGCCGTATAATGAAGTCAAATCTTCACGTCTAAACGTGTATTCTTGTTTCTTAAACAAATGTAAAATGGTAATTTTCTTTAATTCTCTCCTTGAATGATAATACTACGAGGTCTTTTGAAATATTCGCATATGAAGTGCAAGTCATTTCTGCAACAACACGCCAAAATGGCCGCCGTTTGTTTACTACCATGCAGATCGTATCAAAAATTTAGCACTGCACTTGAAACAGTGTTTCATGCACAGAATAGAGTTCTGGAGGCTCCGTGAAAAGGTGTTTGAGCTATTGACAAAAACTGATTCGCATACAATTTTGGGACGTAGTTGAGATGCTGCAGCTATTGACGTCTGTCCGTCTTCGAATGGTGACGCACGTGCTTGCCAGAGCACCAGCACCCCGACGCGCACAATGCCGACGCAACGTCAACGTCTCCTTGTGAGAGACTCGAGTCGGCCGTGTGAGAGCACTTGCATTTCTGTAACGTGCTAGCTTCTCAATATGATAAGGCCAGCATTAATAAAACAGAAAAGTAACAAATAAAAACAGTGCTTAGGAGTAAACAGAGGATGTTAGTGTAACGATCTGATGTGCATGCTGAGGGTTGAAATATAAAGCACGTTTAGTAGCGTGCATACAGCTATTATTTCACTACTCTACATCGTGTATACATTGCATTCCTGTAGTTTTAGATGAAAATATCATCTGTATTGTGTCGCTTTCTGGTTGACATGTCTTCATTGAAATGTGGAATTATTTTTATTATACTCTCTAGTTGACCCACATACGTGATGCCTGCTGCCACAGGTGTACCAGCTGGCAGTCCACTACACCACCAGCGACCACCACAACACTGCCACCGCCGGCCTTGAGCTGCTCAGGGTGGGTACGGGAAGATGTATTCATTCAAGGGGGAAGGCGTGTTTGATGTGGTCACGGTTGTTTTATTTTGCTTGTGCGTTTATTTTTGCAGTTTACTTTTCAAGAACCCAAGTCTGTCGTTGTAGTGACACACTTGCGCTCATTGCAGTGCGGCCGAGCATTGCAATGAGTGGAAACAATGGCTGGAGTTTTGTCAATTTTAGCTTTAGTTGTTAACAGTGCTGTATTCCCAGTGATAGGCGCGGCAACCCTGAAGCCAACTTGTGTTTACAAAAAGTCGAGTCCTATCCTAAAAATTTCCTTTATTGCGTCAAGCTAATTGCCTCTGCGTCATGGAGGTGATTTAAAAATGATAGTATAATATGCTGTTAATTATTGTGTTACTGATGAACTTTACTCCATTTCAGGCTGTACTACAGCACGCACCTGGGGTGCTGGTGACGGCCCTTGTTACCCCGGGCGGAGTACCTCGATGTCTCCTCCCTTCTCACTCCAAGTCCGCTGGGGGAGACGCCCTTCCCACTGCAGGTGTAGAGGGTGACGCGGTTCTTACTGGTGGCACTGATGCAGGTGCTTCTTTGCCCAGCGATGCTGCAACTGAGGCTGTACTTTCTGCCGAAACTACGCCGCGGTCTCCGAGTGAGCTTCATTTTTATTCATTTAACAATGCAATTTGAGCCCCATTCCCACCAGGTTTTCTGGCGAAAATGTGCAAGTTTGAGATGGTTTTCCATTTGCCGCAGATGGACGTGGACACACTGGAATGGTAGGTTCATCCCAGAGGTCAAATAAGCACAAATACATTTATTCCAAGTTTTTTTCTATAGTTCCAGAGTTTGGACGAGTTCCATCGTCCTAAGTTGAGCGGTACAAGTTAGGTAACACACGTTTCCACGTCCTGGCGAGAGAAGGTCTGACACATACCTTACGACCATGCTATTTGGCTAAGGGTGAAATGGTGAACGACTCACTTGAGGTCACGTCACAGGAGTGTGTTAATCAGAGGGTGATAGTTCTGCTTTTTTTGAAGAATCTCGTTGCTCATAGTTTTTTATTAACATCAGTTGCACTCAAACGAAGTGGATACAAATTACCTAAATTATATCTGTGAATGAATCAAACTCAACTGAAAATATATTTTACCCTAGAACTATATTGGATGAAATGGGAGAGTAGTAATAAGGCTCAAAGTGTCTCCCTTTTCATACATATGGGTATATGTGATGACCTGACTAGAAGCGCTCTGCTCACTCAGGAGTTGGTGATTTGATGCGCTGTTTTCAGAGCGCGAGCCCTGATTGCTCGTATCTTGTTCTGGGGTACTGCTAAGATGAGCATTTGGCTCACTGCTCGCCAAGTAAGTGGTCACAGTCTCTGATTATACAATTTTAAAGAAGGCTGCTTCTGTTTGTTATATGATGTGTGTATATAATTAATTTGGTGAATTATTTACTTGGGTGACATTCAGGTAGGACGTGGATTCTCATTATTGAGAGTTCATTTTTCTGTGGATGTTTTCTCCATATCTTGTTCATTCTAATTTGTGCCCCGTCTCCTGGCAGGGGGCATAGGATAGGCCATTGGCAGTAACGTTAAGTTTGTCTATTGTATGCTATTGCTGTAGGGACACTGTTGGGTTATCTCGGCATTAGCTAGCCCTGCGGGAGTTCCATCTTTTGTGCGTACTTACTTCTTTTTATTTTCATGCCTTCTTCGTTGATTATTCTTTATCTTTTCCTTCTTTATCTCCTCTTCCTTCTTTATCTCCTCTTCC
>VOMN01130059.1:0-13093 GCA_014899125.1 Orchestia grillus | reverse complement strand
TTACTGAAGCGCTGCTTTCACTACTACTACAACTACAACTTACTTAAAATGTGATTCATCTGACAGCATTGGGTCGGGACTTTGAATGTAAGATGGGCTTTAGTTTAAGATAGTCCGTTTAATTACTCTTTCCCTTTTCCCTCCTTCCTCTTCTTTCTGTAAAACTGGCAGAGGCATCAGCCAAGTGACCTCCTGTGAGATGTCAGCCACATGTGTTCGTGCGTGCCCTCGTCTTTCCGACTTTCTTGAGGTCTACTTCTGCAATTTATTGTTCACCTCTCGACATTCTTCCTAAGCGTCCCAGTCCCTCAGTGTGATGTCAATAAGCGTAGCTGCCTCACATAAGTCGTACAGCCGCAGGCAGTGCGAGCGTGAAGGTCCTGCGCCGCACCCCGTACTAGGCTAGTGCTGGCACCTGAGAGGCCAGCGTACCGCGCCCCTCCTTCACTTCTTCTCATTAAAATCCAACCTCAAGTAATCCAGAGGAACGTCGCCACCCTGCTTACGACTTCATGTCTCGTTATGAAGATAAATTCCACCGAAAAGTTACGAGCACGAGTACCAGCGTTCATTTGTTTAGCTACAGGGTATACGAATAAAAATATTTTGCTGTCTTAAAATAACGTGAAATTGTTGTAAAACTTTGCGGTCGTAGTCTGACAAAAACGTCTGACATGTTTTATATTTTTGTTCGTTGTTTGAGATGAAATACGTACCACATTCTACGCAATAATTTAGTATTGACTGTTCTTTCAATTCTCCCTACTCCCTCCAATCTGTGAATTTACATTGAGAAAAAACTAAACAGGATTGGTATCGGCTGATTTAGAGCTTTAAAGCTAGTTGATGTTAACTTGAATTCTTGTGAACTTTTTGGAAATATGAGTCACGTTAAGATGAAAAGCGTGGCTCACCATTTTTGCTAGGCAGCCGCAGTTAGGCTCGACCACGTATCTTGACACGCCTCGAAGACGTACGGGAGCGACAGAAGAAACTGCATTTTACCGGGGTTAGAGCAAACGTAAGAGAACGGGCAGGTCATTACGCCTAAAATTTGAAGCAGTAGCGTTGGTCAAGTTTAGTGCCGCTTTGTCAAAAATGAAACAGACGGCGTACTCCTAAACTCTCTCTCTCTCGTTGGTGGTTTGCTGGCGACTGACAGTTTCTGCAGGCAGGAAAAAATTGAGCATGCCGAGAAAGATCGCAAACATACGTGCACCGAACTACGCCTGGCTGGCTTCATTTAATTACACGGGAAAAATTATGGTCATATTTTTTCAGCGCAGTCCGTTTGTACGCAATTAATAGTTGTATATCTGAACTTCATATTCACATTGAACAAATGAAGAGCATTATTTTCCTAAAACTGAAATTTCTTTCAAAGTTTACAAATTTGATAGCCAAAAATTTCCGTTATGGAGATCTGGTTGGCCGCTTCCGTCTTGCCTTGGGTTCCGGAACACCGTATAATTTACAAGGAAGTTTCGGCGAAGTTTCTGCTCTTACTAAGGATATTTCCGCTCACCCAAGAAACTCGGCCAGACGCCCTACAATGGGAATGCAAATGAAACGCTTATCTGCTAGCTTCTTAGCTCTTATCTCAAATTTTGGTCCGGGAAATTCGGACCAAAAATAAACTAATGGATTTTTTCTAATTCAAGTGAAGCAAGCCAGGTGCGACGGTATTTATTTGTGATTCGAAAGGCAAAAATGCTTGTAAACGCACTAGCGAGAGTGATTTCAGCAGTCAGCTGAAAATTCTTTGATGAGAAAAATATAAGAATAATTTGCTCGGGTTTTCTCCTATCGTATTGGTACATACTGCTCCAATAATAGTGATTTATAATTGAAGAAACTGTACTGCATCTTTCACTGAGCATCCACTGATCAGAGTCTCAAGTTGTCGGATAAATTTCTTTCAATTCTCGTCTCCGAGCGCTGCGGTTTTCGTTTCCCTTTTTTGAGACATTTTTTGTGCTCATTTTGCCAATTTCTTCCCATGTGGCTGGCCTTGCGTACGTCGTAAAGCTTTCGCTAAACTTATGGTCGTAGAGCGCTTGGCGTCCCTTTCCGTGCTGATAACTTTATAGCGAAGCTTTAGAAAGGCGTGTCTCAGTAAACCGAGAAAAAATCCAAATGCGAAACTTCTCGGTTTTTTGCGGGTGCAAGCAACTGAGAATTTCTGCAGCAAGTCAAGCGTTTATCTGTACTTGCAGAAAAGTTCGCTTTCTGAGGTACTTCTCCATGGGACTAAGTCACGACTATGTTTGCCAAGCAGCCGTGGATTTATGTAAAAGTTTAATTTTCGATAAAGTATGCAGACACTGTCAATTTTGGCGAATATGAAAACGAGCTGTACTTAAGTGATAAAATATCCTGCCATTAATTAGCCACATGGATCAAGAGAGAATCTAAAGAAAACTAACATGGTAATGCAATGCTTAATCACAGGAGTTCATTGCTAGAAAAGAAGGAGCGCTTCGCGGTCTTCTCTCGCCCTCACCGTGCTGCCGCCGTCTTGGTACAATTTAAAGCAGGACCTGTACGTTTCTGCTGTCGAGCTCTCATTGACGCAGCAAGCAGCTGCCTTGGCCGTATTATATCGTGTAGGGGAACCTGTTGTACCTCGGACCTGATGTCGATTGTAGCTCTCTGTGCATGTTTTTAAGGAACTACCTATACTGGTGGGTCTGAGATACTGATTGTTCTGATGTTGCCCCTAGTGGCAATTATCTGAAATACTTCGTTGCGGTTATTCGGGTTGAAAAGGAATTTCAGTTTGCTTTTGATTAAATCTCTGAATCCAGAGTTTTTTTCAGTGACAATGGCCTACACTGCAGGGATGGTGAAAATTAGATGGAGCAATATCCGAAAAGTAATGTCTTTTGAGGAATTGAGGCCCAGACAGACCCTGAATCTGGGATTCTGTCACTCGTGGTGTTCGGGAAGAACCATTTCCTTTGTATGGGATCGCCTCTTCACGACTCGTCCCGTACCTTACAACATTCACGTCTGACTAACATGAGTGACTCCACTCCATAGGTTCAAGAGCTCTACAGCGAGCGGCACGGTAGCTCTCAACGATTACAATATACATGTATGTCGTCAAGCAGAGTGATTTTCAAGGAGGAATTAAATTTCATTTCCCGTTAGGATTTGAATAATAAATGCGTGACATGATGCAAAAGCTGGGGTTCAACCGTGGGTGATGAATCACAAATTTCTATCGGAGCAGCTGACGATGCCAGTCTAGGGAGGCTCGTGTTGATGACGTGCAAGGGATTTCTCGACGGACGCCAATTATTCCGTAGTCACCGGCCGTCACTTAATTATAATTCGTGACAATTTCTGACTTAATTTCAGAACGAAAAGTTTTGTTTTCTTTTTTATGTTTTGAAAAAATAGGGAAACTAATAAAACAAATCTTGAATTTAAATACTCAGTTTAATTCCCGAAAACAAATCTCCACAGCAGGACCATCAAGCCTCTGTGATAATGGCCTAGACTGCAACGATGGGGAAAATTGGATGGAGCAATATCCGAAATATGATAACCAGCGGTTATCACAAATGAAAATGTGGCTAAATATATTCCTGTCATAAATTATCATTGAGCAATTCCATCACTGGCGTCTGCTACGTATAGTCGCTCATAAAGTATTCCATAGCAGAAGGCTGGCAGGTCTGCACACACGCATTGGAGTTCACACTCGCATTTCGGCCCGCTCTCAAATGGCCACCTGCCAATACAATGCTGAGTGGTCGTAAGGTCTGCATTTGCTTTGTTCGTTTCCAGTTTCGAAATTGGTGCTCTTCACGATCCTGAAAAGAGCTTTTAACGAGGCTTCTTTGGCCCTAAACAATTTAGAGTAACGTTTAGTTTTGAGTTTAAGACTAGGGTTCTAACTCTCGTGCAAACGCCCAATTCAGAAGTCGCCAAAATAAAATTGCCTCCACAAGGAGAGCGCGTTAGTGTCTAAATTCAGCACTATTGTTCTGCTGAAATATTTCACCAGTTTCTATAGTAAAACTGATATCTTATCTCAAAACTATTGAGGAATAATATCAGCATTGAATGATGTCGGAATCAAAGTTTTATTATTAATTTTCTTCCGCTTTTGAGCATATAAGTTAAAAAATTATGAAGTTGTATGTATTATTGCCTTATGGGTAACCGATATTTTCATTGTGCATTTATAAAAGCCTGTTGATCAAGGATCGAATATGTAATTGAGGAAACTAATTACAATAGATAACGCGATGACACTTTATGTAAACATGTATCATATTTTTCATGGAAGTAAGAAAAAACTCTGATATTTGACTGGCTGGAATAATCGTTTAATTCAGAAGCTACGACGAAGACTACTTTCTAAGTCAGCCCTACGGTAATTAATCAATGTATATCCGTGTCTTAAAGCGCGCGGTAAGCAAAACTCTTCTGTAAAGCAATAATAAAACTGGTTCAAATGCGGATTCAGAATCTAGTTGCTCTGCGTCATTTATATTCGTGTACCTTGCAACTTAGGATCAAGAGACTCGTTAGAGTAGTGTAATACAATCATACCATTTTCCCCAACCTGCAGGAGGGCTCTCTATGCCTAGCAACATTCCTTTGCGTCATTTAGTCACGAGTATTTGGTGACTCTCTGCCGGGAAGATTTCTATAGGTTGTCAATGTAAGAACTCGTGTCTTACTATACTTATGGTGCAGAATAGAGATGCGACTGCGTCTATAATTATATCATAAGAAAAAATTACTCTAAATAGCTTCAACGCTATCGAATGTTTATGCATCAGCTAAATAGGGGCACCGGTTCTCGAGTGAAGCTGCTCTCAGCTGTCCGTCGTGGCTCTGAAGTCATGCTCTTGTGTAGTGCCAGTCTGGCGAGTTATTATCTGAATTTTTTCTATCCTGGAGTACGTCTTTTTTATTGGGGGCAAACAGTGTGCTGGTCTTTGAATTTATACGAGCAGAGTGTGGCCCACGGTAATAGCCCACTCATTGAACAGTACGAGGTATTTTTTATGGATTTTCATCTCTTGGAGTTTTTAGATGGCCCGTTGCGATCTCCACAATAAATATTGGAAGGCTGTGGGTTTTTTTTTTTTAATTTGTTGTTTTTACTGACCCAAGGTATTAGTTCAACATGACCTAGGTGATGGATCTTTTAAAAACCTTTGAACTATGTTAACATGGCGACTTAAAACAGTAGCAATTGTAGCTGGAGATGAATTTTTGGCCGTTTCATTGATGATTGCCAACTTTTCAACATCTATAAGGTGTTTTGTACGTCCCTTAATAATATTTAATTCAATGAACTATTAACGTGGTTCATCTAAAATCCACTGCGACCGTTAAATCGAATATGAAATGTAAATAAATGCTGCCATTTGTTCTGCATATTTGTTCGTTAGGTCTAAAATAATCGTCGCCGAGAAAAGTGTTTCGTGGAGAAAAAATGACGTGGACAATTTCCTTTGGTCACACTGTTCGTTAAATTACTCAATTTTTTTTAATTGTGGTCATTATCGATTAATATCAAACTTATTCTGAGGTATTCATAGAGCGAATTAAATATGCAAAGAGGTTATTGGGTTACATTTTTACATAAAAACCTGAAGAAATATCCTTTTTCTCGTTTCTACGGGGCTGGTGTAGTGAAACTTTACGGTTCGATACCATAACAACTCCGAGTCGCCGAGACCATTCCGCTCACCGAAATTGTTGCTCGTTGAAATGCAACTTTGGATGTTCAAATCATTGTTGAAATACATGCAAATTCATTCTAACCGTTTTGAATCAATAATTGTTCAATTATTGCTTGAGAAGTCGCTTCCATGTAGAAATTGGTTAAGGGTTTCTTTCGCTCGCCATCACAGCGCTCTTGATGTTCCACTCGCCCTTAATTAGATTGGTTTTCACAAATTCCTATCCAATTTATTTCACAGTTCAGTTACCTTTAGAGTAAACTTAGCTCTTTTAAAAAGTCCCTGGCCTGGTGCTGCACGGGCGGTTTGTGAAGTGAACTGCAGTCATTGTCCTCAGTATATTGTGTTCTCATTCACGTTTTAGAAAAATTTAAGCAAAAAAGTACAAACTTTATAACTTTGCAACTTTATAACTTAGAAACGATCATTTTGGCTAAGTGTGAGCCACCTTTCATATTTTTCAATTTAGTTTTTAAATACGGTATAACTTGACGTGATTTTTAGTTTTTCTTGTATTGTATGTTTAGTTTAATTTGTTTGTGGAGGTGATACGGAGAAAGATCTTGTTCTCCCTCACAGCGGTATCATGGAAAGTCTTTCAGATTCGCTTCATACTTATATACTGGGAAAAGTGGTCACTTTTTTCGAAATATAAGCTTTTGAATAGCTCCGTTGTTTTTTAAGTTCTTTTTGTGGACTTCATTATTTTATTTATTCCTTGGTTGACGACGGAACTGTCGACATATATGAACTCGATGATAGAGTTGATGTAGCATGAGCTCCCCTTGTCAGTGAAATAAGAGAGCAAATAAAGGCTAAATAAAATACGGCAATGGTTTCCCAACGTTCGCCCTCCACCTAATTCGGTCAATTACCAGTTTTGTTGCGAGATTATCCCTGTTTGACTCCTATGCCCGGCCGGGCAGTGCGCTGTGTGCGCGGTTGGGAACTCGATCTTTGCACCCAATAACGTCACCATGTACAACGAGCCGGCTGATGGTTAAACATGAAGCTAAAAGCACTCTGCTTTATGCCTCCTTGAGCCCTTCGCTGAAGAAAATAGCTTTGCATTTTGTCTGTAGATTTTTGCGGGTAATCCGGTAATGAAGTCGGCGAGCTCCGCAATCAGCCAAAGGAGGGTGTTCGATGTTAGAAATTTTGGAGGGTTTTGTGAGCATGCAAAATTAATGAGGAGCTTATCCGATTGCCTCAGATGCTTCAGGTTACGATACGGTCGACTCGGATGTCTGAACGCTGTAGAGAGAAGGGGGACGGAGGAAACTATGATTTCAGGATTGATCCTTATTACAGTCAGAGACATCAGTGAGCGAAATACTGTTGAAACGGAAGCACATCGTTAAATGATTGATCGTTTTTGTTTTGCGTAAATTTGATGAGTGAACGAAAAGGAGATGACTGAGCTCGATATAATTATGTGAGATGCAATGGCTGTTAGCTGTTGATCGTTGGATTTATAATGAACGCATTTTAATGGCTCGTTAAAATCTGGTAATTGAGTTCTGTTTATCTCCAGGGATTTATTTTGTGAGAATTCTATAGCTCCAGAGATCTAAATGCAATTGTATCTTCATTGCTTCCTCAGTTAAAGCCATTCTTTTGTAACAGTTCGATATCGAAAGTATCCAAACTTTCTTAGTGAAGTTCTGTACTCCGAGCCTTCGACAATTATTAAGTACTCGTATTGATGAATTATCGAAAACGTATAATTAAATTATACATAGTAAATCTATGGATTCCTAATCATTTATTGTTGGCAATCGTGCAGTAATGGTAAATGAAGCTTGAAAAAATTACTGAGATTCAGTGCCCCATACAGTGGGTGGCTACATACATCTCTGCAAGACGTTGGGTTCTGACGACTTAGCTCTACCATTAGGTTGGAAAGCAGGTTTTAGCAACGGGATCTCACGCCGGAAACTATGGATTGGTTGATTTGACAATTGAGATGCTATCACAGCGTGGGTTGAGTGTTTGTGTTGTGAATTTACATGATTACCTGCTATTTGTAGTATGCGATTTCAGAAATATTTTGTAAGGAGAGTAGAGCTCATCTCTGAGCACGCCATATGCCGCAGGTTCAGGGGTGACTTTATGCCGCATTTTATTTGCAGAAGTTAAACTTGCACAGAGAAAATGGTGAAAGTTTTTTCGAACGGAAACCTTGAATAGTTGAAAAGTATGAATTTTACGAGCTAAAATCAAAGAAAACCAACTTCGAACACAGTAATATGATCTCGACTCAACTGCTTGCAGTTTAAAATTTTTCATAGTATTCAAAGTCCAATGCAGTAGAGTATTATAAAAAACAGGACATCACAGCGTCGTATTTCACGTTGTTGTTATATTAGCGTCCGGCGCGTTGGCTGACGTTGGTAGACCCCACAGTACAGTAACAGGCCCTCGCGTTGGTGACCTCACAGTACAGTAATGGGCCCTCGCGTTGGTAGACCCCACAGTACAGTAACAGGCCCTCGCTCATCAAGCGCTTTACGAGCGTTGAATGAAACGAAGCGTCGGCCCCCGAAATCTTGCGTCCTGGCTCGTTTTATCAAATCCTCCTTCCAATGAAAACATTTTGCTAAAATTAAATGTTGGTTGATGTCGCGAAATGAGATCTGTGCACTAGTATTGTGGAATAAATTTATACGAGTATTTGAGTACGAATATGCAAAATAAGTTGAAAAGAATCATTATTAAACCAAGAAATACAATTGAATCAATTGAACATCATATTAATGTTCGAAAAATTTTCGAGTTGACTATTTTATCTTTTTTTTTATTCTGTATTTGTTTTAAATTTCGATATTAATCCAAGTAAAAAATAATCAAAATCAGAATAATATATGTCTGAAGATTTCAATGTACGAGCCCATTTAAGTAAATTAACCATTGAAGCGTAATACTTATATACCGTAATTCCATTGATGTTTCAGGAATAACTTTTAATGAATGAAAATAATAGTCTCACAGGAAATGAATCACACGTTATTCAAAATCAGAAACATCAATCATACAGGATATGAGTGGTGAAGAATTAGCTTTGGTGAGATTATAAGCTGAATTGCAATAATTTTGTTTCATGATTTAAGAAGAACAAGATCTATGAAGTGAAATAAAATTTCAATCGTACAATGCGTATCAAATTTTAAACCTTCAAATATTACGCGAAAAAAAACGTTTAGGATGAAGTTCGACACATTGGCGCGGCTGCGGCTTCGGGGCAACGAAGGAACTGTATTATCTTGTTCAGCCACGTGTAAAAATTTTGTATTCTGGTGTTAGGTCTTGAGAAACTCCCCTTGAATTTCCTATTAAAAATTCCAAATACTTTACGAAGCCTGAACTCACATGGAGCAGCCACTCTAACACTTCGCACATGTAAATTATTAACGCAACATCTAATTACTACTAATTGTCCATCTTCCAGTTGGTTTTTTAGCCTTATATCGCTTCAGTGAATTTATAAAACTCAAATATAGAAGACGGTTTTGGGCCAAGTACCCTGGCCTCAGAACGATGAGGTGACTGTTGACAATGGTCACTCGGCCCCTTCAGCGGCCCAGAAC
This sequence comes from Orchestia grillus, assembly GCA_014899125.1. Classification (NCBI taxonomy): domain Eukaryota; kingdom Metazoa; phylum Arthropoda; class Malacostraca; order Amphipoda; family Talitridae; genus Orchestia; species Orchestia grillus. Next base: position 3,795 of record VOMN01130059.1, on the reverse strand, counting down.
GGCGGTGGTCTGAGGTTCAATGGTGGCTGCACAGAGCCGCGCAGCCTGAGACGCCCTCGTGCATTGTGCTCGTGAATTGTTTATTGTGCTTGTGTTGGTTTGTTCACTGTGCTTGTTTGTATTGGTTGTGCGTGTTTGTATTTTTTGTGCTTGTTTGTATTTTTTGTGCTTGTTTGTATTTTTTGTGCTTGTTTGCATTCGTTTGTGCTTCCTTGTTTATTCTACTTGTGTGTGGGTGTGTGTGTGTTTATCGTATATTGCTTGTGTACCGGTTGCGCATCGAATGCGCATTTCTTTTATTGTTGGAATGCTCATTTTTGCTCTGAAATAGTCTGAGTTACTAAAGGGCTGGTATCCCTACTACTATTTGTTGAATTTCGAATGAAAAGCAGCAGTCTTTCCAAACATATGAAGTAAAATGAGGATTAGCCTGGCCTTCTGGAGGGGGAATTTCCCGAATGATTTCTGATGCGTACCAATCTCGGCCGATTTCTGTTCTATTGCATTTTTACAAATGATCGAAGGATCAGCTAAGGCTTGGGTGACTTGGCTTATAACCTTATAGTTCAGTGGACATCCTTCAAGATTTAGTGACTTCGTTTTTCGATTTTTGTTTAGAATTGTTTAGACAGACGTACGAGATACGGTACATCAAGTCCACTTCTCGGCAAGACCGTAACAGGTTATTGAGCCCGCCCGCAATTACCTTTTCCTACGAGCATCACAAGATGTAATTTTCCTTACATTATACGTTCATTTTGTAAATCGTACGAGTTCTTTAAGCAGCCGTGCCCTCAGCCGCGGGCTGAGCGCATTCAGCGAGGCCCCCATCCATTACTTGAAGACTAGCGGCCTCGGGAACGAGTTCGTTGCGACCCTGTCGATAACATCAGGAATTTATGTACTTGGACAGCACAGCTCTAAATTTGAAAGATAACAACAAATGTTGAAGGAACAGGGCCGTGTTTGTTCGAAGGGAAAACTTTCGGGTATGAATACGGTTTTGAAATAGTAAAAGCCCGGTACCTGCCGTTATCTTGGACAAAAGAGAGTTTATCCCAATGTTTGTGATCCACAGCTGCACTTTCTGCAATTTTAGAATAACAACAGTTGCTAAATGCAATACGGTTTTCATAGTGTACCGATGTGCACGAGCGTTTCTGTAACTCCGGAGAAATTGTTAAACTCACTCCGGAGAAATTGTTGGCTTAAAAGTGCACGCTGTTGTACGAGCTGAATTTATTAAGTGAATTTGCTCATGTGCTCTGAAACTCTAAGTGTAGCATGCGCAAACCGGTAAAAAAATATTTTGGGTCCGAAAAACTGTTGAAAGTATCATTCTAGAGTTACAGTAACGTAATCTTGCTTCTCATTTATATGAAGGCATTTCGTCTGCAACTATCAAACAGTGCGTAACCAAGCAACGTTTACAGAGGCACCCACCTTCCATTTATGTTTGTATTCCACACCTCAATAAACGCGAATGCTAAACGAAAATATATTCAAAATCTGATTTTCGAACCACAAGCCTTCTTATTTTGAATTTTAATTCAAAATTTGTGATAAATGGCGCAGTACATAACGACATTCCATCACAAAAGAAGCGTTACTACGCAAACTGGTGTTTGTAATTTCGAGCGGATGGTCATACCAGCTCACATTACAGGGCGTCTCAGATATATATATATCTTAATATTCCAAATCTATGACTTCTCAATGTGAAGCCAATTAAGCTAACTTAGTCTAGTTATGCGGTAAAATAAGTGTACAATTTTACGAGTGTGAAGCGGCGCTTCCTCTCAACGATGAGCTAACGTGAGAGAATACTGAACATGTTCGCTGCCAGGGGACGCCTGTATGTTCGTCGTATGGCACTTTGCTACTTTAAGCTCAACTGCTGTTTGGCTCTGTTTAATTGCTATCGCTAGGTCTCGACTCTGACGCACATGTGCACTTTCGTTGATTATGTATGGACTACAAGTGCATTCTTCGTGTAGAACTGCTTCGATAACAAAAATTGCAATTTAAATGCCTATTAACAAAAATAATCATGATATTATAAAGCACCAAAACTAAGTTTCACGGTGACGGCGAATGTGTTAAGGTCGTTACCCGCAGGTCACAAGTCCAATGGCCCCCCGGGTTTCCTGATTTACAACTGCGCCATTGTTTCCTCTGAGGTCGCCTGAAATTCAAGTTTTTATCGCTCTACCAATAGACGTGAGAGATTTTAGGTCGAGTTTACGTTTCTACCATACCATGCGTGTTTTGTATAGGTGTTGCCTCACATTGAGTACTCAGCTATTCGATTACAACTCGAGATGACAGTCGAAGTTAAAGATATGCGAGTCTCACGAGTTCTTCCGCATCAAAAAAGTCTTCAATACACCCTTAAAAAGTCATCCTGCTGCACCATGCGCCGTGCCCTGAAGGGCTTCTCGTTCGGAGAGTTTTTGAGTCACTGGTCTTTTCATAGTTTTTATTGTATTGGGCTATGAACTTTCAACCGCAGTACGGTTACTCGCAGCTCCCGCGCCTCTTTTGGTGGGTGCCGCTGGAGTTTTTAGCTCCACCCCCCAAAAAGGCTTCGAGAAAACAAGAGTGTCAGGTGGAACCAGTTGGCTGAGGGCGGTACTGACCGCACGGTCGCCCCGCACGCCAGGTGTGAACACCGGGCTGCAGCCGGATCTCTTCCGATCAATAATACCAATTAAAAATAACAGACACCAAAAAACGATGCAATGCATATATGGTGAAAATTTATAAACACTAAGCCCTGATGGGCTGCGTTTTCACCCGCTCGCCATCAACGTAGAAAAAAGGCTTAGTCATGGCACTGCGCATTTTCTCATTTTCTAGACTCTCACTGTCCCTCTCTTTTTTACCTCTACGTTTTCTTCCTTGTGCGCTCTTAATCAACCTCCTTCCTATCGGCACCGCCTGACCAATCTGTTTCTTGCACACCCCGGTGATGCAGCTGTGCCTCAGCAGGTGCAGGACCGAATTATATTTTAGAAACTCCTATGGATTCTTTTTGGTCACGTCATCAAAAATCGCCCCTACAAATACCACCTCTAAATAATAGTTTTACTTGCGTCTTAAAGTATCTTCGTTCAAAGACGAGAGTTCTCATCATTATACTTCGTTTCTTTGGTTCATCACATTTGCTTCGTTGAAAATACACAATGCGGTCACAATTTTTTCATTTATGCGGCCATTATGCTTGAATCGGAATTGCTTTCTTTTGTAAGTAACAAGGCATCACGAATTAATTTAAAATTTGCATCAATATTTACGGCGGTTCTTCCCTACTTCAAATAAGGTACTATTCATGAATGATCAGTCTCCACGACGGCATAACTCACGCCATAAATCTCTGCCGTCGTGTTGATGAAGTGTCCACTTCTAAGTTAATAAATCAAGTCAATATCGAGATGGTGACCGCGCGTGGCACTTTATCGTAATGACTCTGCACGATTGTCTTCCCTGCGCGACATCTTGATAATCGAAGTCACGAATGTCCCTCGGCTCGACTGGGGTTAGGCAATAAATTTCTTTAGTCGTACGAGGGCAAGAGTATAGACTGACTTACGACCATGGTGTAATTTTAGCGATTGAGTCCAAATTAAGGGTACTCGTATATTCGTGCCTGACAAATGAAACGAAAAGAGTTTGCCCGACCGTTCGAGCCAAAAAATCTACAGTTACGCGCAAATTTATTGGCAACGTTCAACTCTAAATTCAAATACTGTCCCTATTTTTAAATTACTAAGGAAATATTAGTGTGCTTGTACT
>VOMN01130055.1:0-20421 GCA_014899125.1 Orchestia grillus | reverse complement strand
CGTCAGCTCAGTGCTGCAGCGGCAGGAAGCGTACCGACAAGTGCTCCCAATGAATTTCAAAAGAAAGTATCAACTCAGTTTAAACGATTGGGAATTTTTTCTGAGTTCCATAAATGTGTTTGTCACATGTATAATTAAAGCGATATTGACGTGTACGACGTGTTTTCTCTCTTTGATGTGTATGTTGTCTCATTGCATTGAATTTAGCACTGCAGTTTTCAATTTGCGTTGTTTTAAAAAAAAATTGTGATTCACTGTCCATCTGTAGAATTAATGGGCTTTCAGAGTTAGTTAAATTTTCGTATGAAAACCCGTAGACTTACGCTTGTTTAGTCACATTTGGTTCATCTACTTATACATACATGTACATTTGGTACAGTTACTGACAGGAAAAGTGCGTCATGGCATATTACGACCCACATTTCACAGTTATTTTCATTACCCATTACTCTCGCAGTAACACGGCCTACTTCGGCCTGCTGGACATATGCGACCCGAAGGCAGGGGAGACTGTAGTGGTGAACGCTGCCGCCGGGGCTGTGGGCAGCGCCGTGTGTCAGATCGCTAAAATTAAAGGTGGGGACACTGGTTTCAAATGTATGTTAATTTAGAGAGTATTTATATATTTTTTTAGATTTTAATCCTAATTTAACAATGGCTTTTCCGAGGAGTGTTTGTTTAAGAGTGGATTTTAACTTTTACTCTCTATATCGCGAAGGATTATGGTTTTTATTGAGTACCAGGGAGAGTACATGCACTTTTCTGAATTTAAAGTTGGAATTAAGCGCAATTTTAACTCATTCTATGGATCGCCTCGGTATAAAATTAAGCTTGAGACGAGCCCTGACTTCGGTTTTGTATGGAATTTAAACTTGGGTCATCGTTCATAAAGCACCTAACTATTCTTGTGTAGAAAATCGAACCTATTATTTCGAATTCTGTTTTATAGAAGATCCTATGATAAAGCAAATGGGTGCAGGGAATGTTTCTTTCATACAAATAATGACTCTTTACTGTAGTATTTCCGTGTGTAATTGGCAAGAGAACAGTTTAAGCTCTGAAATTATTTGAAAAAAGCTGAACTCGATCGTTTTTGCATGTATCTTCTTCATGAAGTGACATGGTAAATGGTAGCAGAATTATGAGGCAATTGCAATGCTTGCCCTCACCTTTTTCTGATCATTCTTTTTTTTAATAATCCCAACAGCGCCAATTAAATAGGATACACTGTTTACAAACCTATCTTTTTCGAGTCGCTGTCTGAATAGGCTTTGTTACAATTATTTACTAATGCCAATACTTATTTATTAAACTAGAATATGAACTGAAAGCTATCCACTGATGTTCTTTCACTCACAGAATATTTGAGTAATCAATGCCATGACTGGTTTGTTGGAGCATTTATGATCTTGTATGACTGATATCCCTACGGAAATCCCAAAGGTTTGCATGGAGATAGTCGTCAATACGTGCTTGGTAATATTCCAATGGATGAAGTCAAGGAGCCCATCTACGGCCATTCAATTTATGGGGAAAGTATTTGAAAATAGCAGGTTCTCAATGACTAATATCTTGGTACTTAATGGAACGGGGTACATTACTCACGAACCCTCGAGTAAGGTAATTATGAGTTACATTCACAACTCTCCTTCCAGATATTCGGAATTATAATTAACCTCTATCGTTGTATAATATATCTTGTTTTTTTTCGTACAGCCATTACGTGGAACTATTTTCTAATTTTACATCAGTTATCATTACCCAAGATTACCCATGAACTGATTACATTATCGGTGGAAATCCCAAAATGTCATTTTCAGTTAAAACATGTGAATAATTTCTAAGTCCTGTATCAAGTTTCTCATTCAACTATGTCCATCATTGTTCCAAGTTTCCTAGCTTTTAATATTCGTTCCACATAATTTTGTTGACCTCTTCTTAGTCAAGGACTAGTTAACTCGTCTTGACCTATTAAGCATTTCTCAACTTTGGGCGAACAAGCGCGCCAAAATTTCTAGTCTGAATAAAGAATCTTGAACTGAGTTGACTCGTCCCTCCTTAACCTCTTCCCATATGAGCCAACCATTTCCGAGTGTACTGATACACCTGGTAAAACTTCCAAAAAATTTCTGAACAAAGTTTTGTACGTGTTCGTCAAGGTACGACCAGGCCAAGGACTAAATCTAAATCCTCGCATGCAGGTTGCCGGGTGGTCGCTTTCGCCGGCTCCCCTGCCAAGGTTGCCTACGTCAAGTCCCTCGGCATCGACCTCGTCTACAACTACAAGACGGAGGACGTCAGCCAGGTGCTCTCTAAGGCCGCTCCTGACGGCGTCCACTGCTACTTTGACAACGTGAGTCACAGCAGGTCGCGCTGACAACGTGAGTCACAGCAGGTCACGCTGACAACGTGAGTCACAGCAGGTCGAGCTGACAACGTGAGTCACAGCAGGTCACGCTGACAACATGAGCCATCCTAGTTCGCTTTGAAAACATAAATCATAGTAGTTTGCTTTGGCAACGTAAGTCATAGTAATTTATCTAGACAACTTGAGTAATGAAGATCTCTGGATTGACAACACGAGTCATTGTAGTTTGCTTTGAAAACGTAACTTTTTACTTGTGTTTGTCATCGATTGCCGTACTGCTGCTATCGATGACTCAGGGTCATTTTCCCAAATTTTGAAATCGCTGTATATTTTATTGCAGTAAAGCATAAACATAGAACTCCCGAGGTCGTGCTCAAATGCAACTATCATTCAATATTGGCTGATTTCGATGACTGGATATCATCAGGGCTTTGACAGCTGACTTACTTAAAAGGTAACGTCTTTAGAAGCTTAAAATCCTGTTCAAGCCGTCCATCACATATTCCGTTTACTTTATCAAACTATCATACGCGTTTGAGACTACCATACAGTGCGGGTTCTCTCAGAATGAACTTTTTACTCTAGTTCCACTGGATGAACTCGTCCATGGTCCCCCAACCTCTCCATCTGAGATGCACGAGCACTGCTGACGAGGTGGTCCAATTTGGTAGGGTGAGGCCAGTCGAGCTCCTCTCCCGTCACACAGCGGCACACCAGACCGTGCACCAAAAGGGTGCCAATTGATTCCTTGGCTTCACAGGTCGGGGGCGACTTCACAGCTGCTGTGCTGCCTCACATGGTTGAGAGGGGTCGAGTGTCCGTGTGTGGGGCCATCTCCATCTACAATCAACAGCTGTCGCCGGGAGAAAAGGAGCCAAGTATGTTGCAGCTCTAACTATTCACTTTGTACTCTCACTGGTAAACTGACAAGCACAAGGCATGTGTCTAACCTTAACCAAAAGAGGCTTTTACTCATGAAAATTGGCGAAAAATTATGATTATCTGCTGCCTGTGTCCATTATCGTCATTGTATTTTCTTTATACTATGGTAGACTCTCACACTCCCAGAAGCCAAAGCTCTGAACAATCATCTGCAGGCGTGGCTTGAGCAAAGGGAATCGTTATTTTTCCTGTCAGTTTGAGTTTCTTTGTGTATCCTTTTCATGAGCAACTGTTTGTTTTTATATCTCATTTGTCGAATTTTATTTAGAGGTACGATGGCAAAATTTTGCAGTTGGCTCATGCCTACTCTATTTGACTCACCGTATGTCCATCGTACTCAGTTTAATTTTCATTATTATTTCGTTTAGTATTTTGATAGCAGAATACAGTAGATTGATCAAATCCATTATCTTTGCAGACCACTTGATCGCCTTATTTCATTTGGGAGACAGCCACCGATTAATTATTTACGTCTTAAATTTATCTCACGTGGCAGACATAGAATATAGTACACGGTGAAGTACACTAATTTTTGAATAATTTGGTATTTCGTCGAGATCCTGTACTAGTTATGAATTAATTCAAGGTGGTATCGAGTCCCCCTTCCCATGCTTATGTTCGTATGCATAAAACAGCGAATGAAGGTATGCAACCGCACCTGAGGTGGCATGGAAATACTTTTGAAAAAAGGGAAGTAAACCACGGTAGGGGAGACATTCGGCGACATCGTATCTGTATATTTTGCCCGAGAATTTACGAAACGTAACGGTGGAATTCGTTGGAAGTAAAAGAATTTTCATTTTCCCATAAGGTCCTTTCGCGAGTTCGCACATTCTTTGGAAACAGCTGAAGATTGAAGGCTTCTTGGTCCACCGCTGGGGGTCCCGATGGATGGAGGGCATCAACCAGCTCGCTAAATGGGTGAAGGAGGTCAGTGCACAGTTGAGGTACAACCTGAATTGAACGCGTGTTCATCGAAAAACCTGCCGGGGAAAGGTTTAATTACAAGTCCTTATGCACGGGTTGCCAGGTGGTCGCTCCACTGAAAGAAGGCACTAAAAATGAGAGCTGGAGAGCCTTATCTGGAAAGAAATAAAACGTTCGCATTGTCGCGGAGACTTGAGATAAGCCTTTTTGGGTGGGCTGGGTGTAGAACAGATAAGAGGCCTCTATCTAGATTTATCCCACTTCTGTAAGTATTTGGATTAGCATATCGTTATTCCTACGCCCGATGTTTTAAAAGACACTAGATTAAAATACATAAATGAAGCTCGTCTTTTTACAACCTTTCAATGTAACTGGTTACAGTTACGTTTCCCTGAATAATTATTTCATCAAATTTTTTCTATTTTTACCGCAATTTAGTGGTTTTCATTACATTATTGTGATGATTGTGATATATGTTGCGGTTTTTGCTATTAAATGACATCAGCCTTAACCCATCTGCAAATTGGAATTTGTGGTGAAACCTAAGTACAGTTACGAAAATATCAAATAAGGAATACTTAAATGAACATGCCAGCACTAAGTGAGAAAATGTCATCAGGACTTGGCGATTAATCATCCTTGAAAAGAAACTAAAAGATAATTCTTTTCAATAGGTAAATTTTCTCAGAAAATAGTAGTACAAACACACCAGATGTAATACAAATTTCAAAAATCAATTTCTGGCACCTTAAAGATGGCGAAAACGAACATGAGGAGCCCTCATTTCGTGAGTGAGAAATTTTCTGGCCCGTTCTCTTGAAAATAAAGCTGAGATCGAGCGATTAACGAGATATATTTTATAATTCATGCATTAACATGGTGGTAAAACATAGAACGCCCTCCGAGAAGGACGTGAGAAGTACGCTGGAAGTGTAAATGTCCACTAAGAGAATTTCTTCTTCACAAATGTCCGCATTAGCTCATTTAAGCGGTGGATTGCGTCAGGTATAACTCCTTCCGAAGTAGTAATTTATCATCTTACAACAGAATGTTTCCAACCAATTCATTATTCAGAGCAGTTTGCATTTTCTCATTCTTCAAATATTTTATTCATTTTAATTTTTTCAGGGCAAGCTGAAGTACGAAGAGACGGTCACGGAAGGGTTCGAGAACATGCCGAAGACTTTTATTGGCCTCTTCCAGGGCGAGAACTTGGGCAAGGCTGTTGTCAAATACTGATGTGGATTTCTGTAAGACTGTAGCGTTTTTTAATGAATTTAACACTTTGTAATCACTCGGGTGTAATTTCAGAATTAGAAATTCATTCCCCTTTTCCAGTGTATAATCTGTTTTAGATGAGAACGAGTTGGTCGAACTAAACGTTGAAGTATTTTAGAATATTTTGTTTTCAAACTCAAATTCTACGTTATTTACTAACTGTTTCTTTGCCGTTGATTACTGAACCATTGCGATATTTAACTATTAAAATCTGTGAGTCAAATGTCTTTTAAAAAGTAAAGTAGATGAAAAAATTTCCAGCTCATTTTTGATAACATGAGACTCTGTCAAAGAGTGTTTTTGAATTAAAATTTGTAGAAATACGTCACAACATATGAGTCATCATCTGGATGTTGGGAATACTAATATTAACGATTTACAAATGCACGAAGAAATTTGTATCCATCTTTTGCAATAAACTTTTCGTCCTGAACGCAAGGTTGAATTACTCGTGAAAATGGCTGTGGTGGTATGAAGAGGTCAGGCAGTGAGTGGGGGAGTAGAGGGATGGCGGAGTCTTCGTTCCTCATCCCACTCCTCCAAATCCCAGTCATGATATACTGGTGAAGTAATGGTGGAGCGCTGAAGTAATGCAATGATGCATTAGCAAATTGATAAAGCATTGGTGTAATGATGAGTGATATGAGTGATAAAGTAAGAATTGGGGAGTGATTTAATGGAGAGCTGATAAGGTAGTGGTGATGCCACCAGGATGTAGGTGCGATGATGAAACGGTGAAAAAAGTTACATTTACAGTATTCATAACTTTTTGTTTGAGCAGATATCATTATATCAGTACGTGATACTGTTGATGTGTAGCAGTTGACACTGTTTCTGTTGTGGTTGTGCTTGCAGAAATTTCCATTTACACAAATCTCTCCATGAATTTCATACATCTGAAATTTTGCTTCCATATTTTGTACGCGCATTTTTCGCTAAGTATGAAAGTCGAAAGATGCGGTTCTCTATCGTAATTGTTCTATATACTCACTGCAGACGTTTTTTAAAATCGTTTACTGTCTGGGCTACACGAAACAGGTGGCAGACAACAATCAGGTGCAAGTTAATAGAAGTTACAATTTTTTTAAAGATCCCGTAAATACTGTGTATAAATATAAACTTATAATATGTGTCCACTAATAATAGTTAGAGTAAGTGAATTTACGCAAAAAACACTGTTTTATTCAAAATTATTTGTTCTAATACAGTGCCTAAAATTTTAAATAGAAACATACATAAATAAAATTATTCGTATCTGAGTAATTTCAATTATATTTGAAGCCATGGTTTGTGTGTGGATGTAACGGTGGTGCTATTCATCTTGCGTCCGCTAACGATTCTTTTGCGGAATACAGACGTTGAATAACAACTTGGGACCGTCCAAAAGATGTAAACAATTAAATTATCTTTATATAATTCCAACAGGGTTTACGGTTTTTGGGTTTTGAATGCCTTATAGCTACTGTCGTTGAGGATTGTGAGGTGCAAGCTTCCTTTTCTTGGGGGAGCATTCCGTCGATGCGTGAAAATCAGTTGCCAGAGCCGGGAGTTGAACTCTAACTTCTCAGCTGAGAGGCTATCACGTTAACCAATGGGCTAGAGCCTGTATTTAAGTTGTTAACATGCTGGGGCAAATATTCACTAGGGAAAAGAACCTGAGATGTCCCATTGTATCTTGCTAACCATAAACTGCCTGTAACATAGCAAAAAAGTTGATGTAGTAATCTTTGATGCTCCCCACCTAACATGGAAGCTCCAATGTAACTCCCTTCTCATATCCTGCCACTAATGTGCAAACATTTTGAAGAGTTCTCCTTGATAAAATGGGGGCTCTGCATTCCAGCATCTCAGAAGTCAAAGCCCCTTTGTATTAGCTACATAAGACCCAAGGTAGACTATAAAAGTCAAATATGTGTAGCAGCATCTTATACAACACTTATATATACAACACTCATACAAAATCTTGGGCTGTTGCATGTTATAAAACCTGGTGTAAATGTGTCAAAATTGGTTATAGAATTACATGTAGCCAAAGGAAAGTTATGTTTTGATAGTGATTTAAAATTTTGCTGTTATCTTCATTTTTTTTGAGCTTTTTCTTTGGAAATAGTTCTCAAACTGTCCTAATGTATGACAAAGATGAATATTTTAAGTATACCTTATAACATTGAATGTCTTCCTATATAATGATCTTTGTATATTAAATTTTGACTTGTCTAAGCCAAAAATTTGAAAGCATTTAAAAGTTACAAAAATTGCTGGAGAATGGAATGAACATATTAAAGAAGTTTTAAATGTGTTCAATATAGTGTGCTTGTCTTAAGTGGGATATTCATGAGTCCAAAATATGTATTGTTACGGGCTCTCTGAGTCCGCACATACACGGCTTAATATGATTGTGTTGACTCTCTACAGTATTATAGAAATCAAAATGTTCTCTGTGTTTTACATTTAAATTTTTACATTTTCATTTTGCCGGGTTTCCTATAATGTTAAATTTGTACTTTAAACTCATAGCAATCTCATTAGTACTCTTGTTGACCTGAGAATTAGAAAAACACTGCTTTACTAATTGAGAAAATTTAAACTATTTGGTGAGTATGATTTATGTATCTAACATTTACTGCAGACATTTGATGTAACTAGACATTTTAACTTCCTAAGTTAACTATAAAGTTAAATATGGTGACTGCCAGGTTGTGGGTCCTTCATAGGAAAATTGAAACATTTCCTGAGCCTGACGACTTTAAGCTTGTCACTGAGACTCTTCCGGCCTGTGGAGACGGAGGTGAGTCTTCACAATTTATGACTTCGACTCAAAACATTTTCACCAAATTTCAAATTGATTTGTGTTCAAATAATCATTACACATGTCATGGATAGATGACCTTCAGAAATATGGTTACTCAAACTGTCTTGTGTTCAATGGTTGCATGCACCTTCATATATGTAATGGTTGTGTGCCACATACTAGACATCTCATGAGATGCAACTTGTGTTCCATGGGAAACCCGTCTTGCAATGTGACTTGTGATTGCAAGACTCAACATTTTTATTTTTCCAGTGTTTCATAAGCTTTTTAAAATCTCTCAGGCTCTGGTGCAATTTTTCTTTGAATTTCTAAGAGTATAGGTTCTATGTATGTTTCATAGGTAGCCTATCATGTACAGTTTTTTCATGTGGATGTCTGCAGAACCTGGGACAAGCATTAAACTGGTGCACACACCTACTTGCTGTGTGTGCTGATGGAGTACCAGCAATTTTAATGCAAATTAGGGTTTCATTATGTTAAGGAAGTCTGCTTCTCTTATTGATTATAGTTTCTTCCAACTTTCATAAAGTAATACTGCTCTCAGAATTTATGGGTAACTTATTTATTTCCTACTGCAAAATTTTATAGTTCATGTCATATTTTGGACATCTCATGAAAATAGGCATGACCACATTTATTTTATTTTTATTTTCAGCTTCCCCTGTTTCTAGTAGTTATTCTTTATCATAAATTTATACTGCCTTGATTTTAAATTATTTGAGTAAATTACATTGGCTACACTATTTCATATCATTCAAGAAGTGGATTAATCTAACTATTGTCTAACCATAGCTCCACTGTTCTCCAATCATAACCATAGTTCATGAATAATCATACAACACTGGTTATTCATATTCATGTGCAGCTTTAGCTCATAACTGTTGTCTAACCATAACCTAAGTCCATGAATAACCATACAACAATGGTTATTCATGTTCATGTATGGATTCAGATTTTGTGATCTGAATGAGACTGCATACCTGATAATTTTGTGCTAGATTTGTTATCAATGTATATTACTTTCAGAATTTATTGTGGAGGCAGAATGGGTTTCTGTCGATCCATACCTGCGTGTTATGATGGACAGTCTGGAGCTGGAGACAACCCCTCCTGCCGGGCAAGTGGCCAGGTCAGGTGGTCGTGGAGTGGTGAGCAAGCGTCTTACCTTCAGTTGAACTAGCACTACTGGTAATAGTGCTGAGTGGTGATGCTAGTTCTTTTAGGCTTAGTTTTTGAGAACTTGAATTCTCTTTATAGGCCATTTTTAAGAAAAATTTCATTCATCATACTAGATACCTGTGTTCTTGCTTTCATATTTGTATTGAGAGTAATTGATATTCCCTTATGCTGCACCAAACCAATGGTTGAGCTTTTCTCTAATGCATTGAAAGCTTATGTGGTAAATGATAAAATGATGTTTTATTGTTTTTTGTCTCTGTTTTTCATTTCATTTCCTGAATATTATTTTTGTGATATTGTTCAATGAAATAATGAAACTAAATTTAATTTTTTTTTTGGCTTCATGGTAACTCAAAATGAAAACAAAATATATTGTAAATTAATAAGAGTATTACTGGAACAATAGTTGTTGTCTACTTGCAGGGTGATAGAAAGCAAGAACGACCATTATCCTGTTGGGAGCCGCATTGTGGCTTACTTGGGCTGGAGGACTCACACTCTCCTTACCAAAGACACCATGCATGCCCCCTCATTTGCTGGCTTGCAGAACCATAAACTGTTCCCTGAAGTAGAAGGACTCTCACTGTCTACTGCCTTAGGAATCTTAGGGCTGCCAGGGTGAGAAAGTTTGTTGTTCATATGATTGTGTCCACACTGCAAGCTATGCGGATGATGTGCAACAATACCCTCCCTATTGTTGGAATTGTTCTAAGTTAGGAATGACAGGGTAGATATTTAGATATTTTGTAAAGCAAGCTGTGATGAGCAAATGTGTTGAGAATTCCATGGTAAGAAATTGTTTAGTACCCTTCTATTAATAATATAAAATTTCTCCCTTGGCATTTACTGACTGCTGAGTGTCTTTTATTTTTATTCTGTGGTCAAGATTGTTAATGCTCTGAGATGCAATTTTTTTTAGGAGAACTGGTATAGGAAGAAGAAACTTCCAAGAATTTTACATAGCAACTTTTCCCACTTTTATGTGTACTACTGAAATTTTTTATAAATCAATTTTCGAAAGAACTTGAGTCTAGGTTTGATCTATTAAGTTGTAATAACATGTCTTAAAATTTTATTTCCATTTTCTCTAATATTTGGGCATTTTGATTTCATACATTGATTTATTGCCAATTATTCTTTGATACTTCATTTTTGACCCCAGACTATACAGTGACAGGCATAAGCATTTCTGTTTAGCAAAGTTATCTTAGCATCTAACTTATTCCTTCTTATATTTGAACTGACATTGCTAACACATTAGAATGATAACAGAGTTCTGTGTAGAGAATTTTTAATGAAAATAATTTCAGAATTTAATTCATTTTTTTAAATTCTTCACAGAATGCTATTCAATCACAGTATCCAAATCCTTTAAATTTCAATCAACCAAACCAACCCTAGAACATTCAAGTTTTTGAATTGAAAATTAAGTTTAAAAATTTTTCACTTGTGTGTCTCGGGAATGTAAAATTGATATAAAGGAATATTTCCAGAATGACATTTGGAGGATGACTGCTACTGTCAGTTAATTATTGAGTAGATTCAGCAGAATAGTGTAATTTAAACTTTTCAGTACTTTCATGTATTTTATCTTTTGTATAACCTTCAAAGGCTTATAAACATTTTCTACACTTTTACACTCGTTTCTTTTAAATTGGTTTAGTTATAAGTTTTGTACTGAGACAGCAGGTAACGATGGATTACAGCCCCATTTTCGGGGGTGGAAGTTTAGTATCTTCAGTAATGTAACTTTGTGCAAAGCCATAGAATATTTTCTCAAAATGGTGTGAGAAATTCTTGTGGGAATGAATAGATAACATGGTGAGGTATAGCTACTGTGCTGTTGGTGGGCACTACACCAGAGAATTTCTTGCTGTAGATAATGTAGCTCTATTATATGTGTAGTTGGATTTATTCTTTGCAAGGATTTGAAGTACAAAGATGTAAGTATCTCCTTATAGAGGAAGAGAACCAATCTTAAAATTTCAATCGGTAGTAATGCTTGTCTAGGATTGGTGCTTACGGATGCCCGATATTTTAAAAGGTTTGTGTTTGCTGACTTTGATGCTGTTGCTGACATCCTTGAAGGTTAGCTACTACTAATTGATTTTGCTTAGTGCTATGTGCAGTAATACCCCTGAGACCATGGCAAATTAGTTGATCAGGGCGAATGCAGTTGTGTAGTATGTTACTCCTGGAACCTTTGAACTGAAAATTGGCCCTTTGCAGAGGCTTTACTACATTGATACAAATTAGTAATAACCCTAGTGCCATAATTTTTTGGAATCAGGGCATAGGATGGATACTTATATTATATTTTATGACTGATACAGGTACCTTATCCCACCGCAATTATTGATTCAAGACTTTGTGGCTCTAGTTTACTGTAAAAGGAAATTTTAAACAGGCAGATGGTAATGTTTTTCCAGATGCATTTTCATCCCAGTAAAAGTATATCCGAGTTCTTGTTGTAAGAATCTTAGTTGGCATTGCTTCACGGTTGTGCTTTTCAGGAACTCTGCGTATTTTGGCTTCTTGGAAATCTGCAAACCAAAGCCAGGCGATGTGGTGGTAGTGAACGCTGCTGCTGGTGCTGTGGGCAACGTCGTGTGCCAGATCGCTAAAATAAAAGGTAACCAATGGTAGGAATCTCCTTGTCTTATTATGGTCTTATTAGGCCCTAAGATTTCAGATTGGGAGCTAGACTGCTTGTTGTTTTATCAACATAGTTCAACAGATCACGTTAAATATATCCATAAGCTGGTGAATTTTGTCTTTGCGTTGTGGGAGAGAGGCTCTATACCACGTATGGAAAGTACGAGTAAAGCCTCATCCTGGACAAGGAAACGAGTATGTAATGTTATGCATCAGTTTGCTGCCACATTAAGGCACAACTGTGGCTGTGTGGTGAGAGACACAGGACAGTCTGAACCACCAGAGTTATGACAGAGATTATAGGTGGATGTAGTTGCACTGAGTATTAGTACAGGGTGTCTCACAAGTAACTGATCCTCCTGATTTGATAATAAAACAAAAACTATGAACACTAGGATATTGAAACGTGTTTTATTCAATAGAAAAACTTTTTTATGGTTTATTAGAAATGAATGATGAAAATGATGGGTTAGCAATGAAGCAGAAATTTAATGTCAAGCTGGTTAAAAAATAGGATACAAGTATCCTATTGTGCCATAAAAAAGTTTTTCTTTCGAATAAAACAAGTTTTAACATCCTAGCGTTCATAATTTCCTTTAAAAGCAAATTGAAAGGGTCAGTTACTTCTGGGACACCCTGTAAATGGTGGGAAGGATTATTATATTCTTTCTATTTATCCATTTCAGAACTCGAGAATATGTTAATAACTTAGAGGTGCTGTTGTACTAGTATTGTGATCACCCGCATTAGACTTCAGAAGTGAACTTCATTTTCAAATATTCTTCGTTATCTTTATATCCCTGCAGGCTGCAAGGTGATAGCGTTCGCTGGGACGGACGAGAAGGTATCCTGGCTACGGGAACTGGGCGTTGACGTCGCCGCCAACTACAAGACTGAAGACGTAGCCAAAGTGATCAAGCAAGCCGCTCCCGACGGCGTTCATTGCTACTTTGACAATGTCAGTTTTAGGGGAATTTTTCAATTTATTGACTTTCCAGCGCACTGTTATGCAAAGGACGGGGTCCGTAGATATAAAATTTCTACGGCTTCATCGTTTTTTGAACTCGAGAACCTTTTGGAAGAGCATTGAAATGCATTTCCAGTTTCAACAACAAGGTTAGGGTATTGGGTGCATTGGCTGAAAACAAGTAATTTCTTGAGCTTGAAATTTAATGATGTTGGCTGATTCGAAAGTCTGGATAAAATCTAGTCTTGGTTTTCCACGAAAATTCTCGAGAATGACATGGTGTACATTGTAACGGGTAATTAGCCTTATAAGTTCGCTTGTTCCTGTGTCTGTATTTGTTCTCTTAGAGCTCTAAATTTCCGTGTCCATGAGATGCTCACGTTGCTTATCTTTTTGATGGGTCATCCTTGACACCAAATTATCTTGATCGCACTTGATTTCAACCTTCTATCTCTGTTTGAATTACTTTGATGTTCCAAAACCCTGAATATATATATGTTATTCTCTAGCATTTTCTTTGTATGTTGTGAAGGAAGCTGTTCCAGAAAAAGAGTGCATCACGGTTTGGAGAGGCACCGCAGTTCTTTCGCTCAGGTTTATTACAATTGAGAGTTAGGCATAACATCGCGTACAATTTCGAACATCTGTGCGCCATATTTGAACTCCTGCGCTAGGCTCGTAGCATAGATACTCATTTAAATGCTTGGATGGCCAGAGACGTGTGTTTTATCATTGAAGGTGATGATAAAACAGCTAAAATTGCAATTAACTACTTCAATTGCAAGTACATGCACCAAATCAGTCGAGTATTGTTGCCCTGCGCGACTTGAAGCGGTAAAAATTATTCACTGCCCAATCATCACGTACATCGAGCACTTACCCAGCTTACCCAGTGTGTTTTCTGCCTGTAGGTGGGCGGTCGATTCTCTGCGACAGTTTTCCCATTGCTGGCCCGCCGCGCCAGGGTGTCCGTGAGCGGGTCCATCGCTCGCTACAACGTCCAGGACAGGGCTGGCGACGAGGAGGGCTTGGCGGGTGAGGGGCCTTTGGCGGTGTGTGTGGCCTTTGGCGGTGTGTGTGGCCTTTGGCGGTGTGTGTGGCCTTTGGTGGTGTGTGTGGCCTTTGGCGGTGTGTGTGGACTTCGACAATGCTTGTCGAAATGTGTGCGAGCGTTAGGTCGACTGTGTTGTGAGAGTGGCTATTGTGTTCATGAATCTGCAACAATTGTGGCCGTGATAGTAAGGTACTTGCGACATAAATTTACCATGATATTTTATCTCCACACGTCTGCTGACTGGAAATCAATTGGGGGAATTTCAGCTCGTTTTTCAGACGAGAAACCGTGAATGTTTGCTGTCTCATTTCGGCGTTTTCTTATGTAAACTTTTATTTACTGACATTGTCATTGTTTCCTGACCATTTATAATATATCAGGCGTTTTCATATTTTGAACATTAAATGAGTACATATATGACTAAGTAGTAGCCTTCAACATGCTGGGTTGTGTAGCTGCTCGGCGTCGTTCTTGCCCACGTAGCGAGACATGGCGCCGCCGTAGGGAACACTGGCATGGGAATTTAAAATTTTCGTCCCAATGTCACCTGAGAGAACCGGAGTGAGACTTACTCTATAAAGGTTTGCTAAGAATGGCTGCTTTTGGGGGCGGGCGTTGAAATAAGTGGAAACTAATTAAAGCCAGATGTACAAACGGATATTGTCCAGAAAGAAATCAGTTTGAAAACATCCTAGGAAGCAGAAAATAGTTGAGGAAAGTTGCGAGTTCGTGATGTGGTGAGCTCCTAAACACTATTTCTGTGTTGAGGCTGGTATACGTCCGATGTGTTGCTCGAAAACTCACACATGGAATGTATTTTTAGTTAAACTTATGCTGTATAT
The DNA here is from genome assembly GCA_014899125.1 of Orchestia grillus. Taxonomy (NCBI): domain Eukaryota; kingdom Metazoa; phylum Arthropoda; class Malacostraca; order Amphipoda; family Talitridae; genus Orchestia; species Orchestia grillus. Next base: position 5,397 of record VOMN01130055.1, on the reverse strand, counting down.
GTCTGCAGCATTCCAATGACTTCAGTGTTACGAATAAATTAGACGTATATCTGCTTCTCTCATTTAGGTTGGAAAACCCTTAGAGGTATACTGCTTTGCACGGCGGTAAACTTGTAGGAGTTCCTGATATTTTTTACTTGAAGAGTCTATTGCTACATTTTTTGGCAAGAACATCTTCCGAGCGTTTGAGTCGATACTGAGAAGCTCCTTTTTTCTTCTCAATTGTGAAAATTGTTTAATCTTTGTTGCTACTGTTGATATTCGAATTTAAAGTACGTATTGCTATTTTCTTGCTGCATTCTGATTGAGGATTTTGTGTGTCCAGGTTCATACTCAGAAATTCTGATCAATCACAAAGAGTTGCGCGTGGAAGGTTTTCTAGTGACTCGGTGGAATGACAGATGGAGGGAAGGCATCCAGCAGCTCCGGAGGTGGATTGATGAGGTGAGCTGGGAGGGCGCTCTGAACAGGCTTCAAGTTAAAACCCTTCATCGACCAAAAGGATCATTGCATCCAGTTTCATAAAGCTGCTGCTAGTTTTTCATGAATAGCTGAATGTCGTGTTATTGTACATATATATGAGGCTGGAGATAGTTTGTCGTATAGAGCAGACCCTTATCTTTTCACAAAAACCTGCTTATCCATTGTTTGTTCAATTTTTCAGTGGTACATTTTGACAGTTTTTTAATATAGTCAAATTATTCTTCATACTTTATTTAGTGATACTTTGAAATATCAAATGTAATATTGCATACCTACGTTGAAAGCACTATGAAAATAACATGGATTGAAATGTTTGTTTCAAAGGATAGCTGCTATGAAAAAATAATATATCTACTCGCAGGAAGTGAAATTTTCCAGTTCTTACTCTTAGGATTGCTTAAAAACGTCGATGGCAGCGTTCTACGACCTTCGAATTTTTCGAAGAAACTTCAGGTTAAATTTGCAGAAACCTACCCTGGTTCCAGTGCAACAACTTCCTTTGAAAATGTTGCTGTAAACTTTATTGCGGAGCATAGTTTTGCTTTGGCTATCGCATTCCCGTTGATATAATGCGGGGCTCCTGGTACAGGATTTTTCAAATACGCCCATTTCTCACGTTGAGGCTTGTGTTCCTTGACGATGTTGTTGTTTTCAGGGGAAATTGAAGAACAGGGAAGCGATTTTTGAAGGCCTGGAGAGCGTGCCTCGGGCATTCATTGGCCTCTTCCGCGGCGACAACATCGGCAAGGCAGTCGTCAAGATCTGAAGTCACGTACAGAATTCTGTGTTCTTTGAATGCAGCTCATTTTGTCTTGAGTCGTCACTGGCGTCGGTTTTGAGCTTCCCGTGCAATTAGCAAGCTCTCAGCCTCCTTTTTCGAATTATGTTGTAAATTTGAGAGGAGTGACACCGGGGTGTAGTTCAAAGAAATAATTTTGTCGATGGAGGTTCTGGTGAAAGTGAAATGTTATTCTATGGAGGTTCAGAAAGCTCTATATGTGAGAGTTCTTTCTAGTGAGATCTCATTGGGATACTTTTATTAATTATCTACGGGAAAAATTATCGCCGTTTTTTATGAGTAGCTTCTATGCGTTACTGAACGTCAGAACTTTCTTGGTGGTAATTAGAATCTGTATTCTTACTCTTCAGCTCAGTGGCAACAGCGCGTAACTCATTCTCTGGATTCGATTGAGTCGGTCGAAACTTACGGGTGTTCCTTTTTTCTATCTTCATTTGTAAATATCGTTTTTTATTCCTACTGAAAGAGATTGATAACATTTTTTATGTGTGTTTTATGATCTTTTGTTAATTTCTACTTTTCTGTAGTCAGAACATTGTAATATTTAGACCCGAACCTTTCCAAGGGATCCAAGGTAAACCAAGGCTCTAAAGTTTATGATCAGAACGGTAGCATTATCTAAGTTTTTCACAGTGGAGCTTTAATGATCTGACTACCCAAAACTGATTTTGTGATTCCGATGAAGACATTAAATGAAACCATGTATAATGTCTAGATTAGTGTAAACTAGAAAAATAATAGAATTCAGTACACAAGTGCACACAGCCGGGCTATTAGAGCCGGGCGGTGTGTGATCGTTTTTTACTGTCGTAAATTTGGGTTCCCGGACAGGTCTTGGTGCCACTGGTAGCCCTGTGAGTGCAAGGAGGGTAATGATGTGCTGTTATGACTTCAGTATGTATTTAGGTGCAAAATATCTGTTTTTACGCGTGTTTTTGTGTACACGTGTATGCATTAACATGCGTGTGTTCATATACCTATCTGCATATAATGCATTTGTGTAAATACTTATCTGCATATAAATGTATGTTTTTTTTGGTCTCTTCAACATAATTTCAAACGTTTCAAGGAAGGGAGCGACGATCAGAAAGATCCCTCAAGGAAGTTGATTGCAACACGTACGATACGTAGATCTCTATTATTGAAAAAGAGTAATTGCACTCTGATGTACCGGAATTTTCTCTCATGCGAGGTGGATGTGTAAACTCACTCTAAACAGTCTGTTGCTTCCGCGCTGTTGAGCAAAAGATGAATGTCAATCTCAAGTCCGTGCTTCATAGACCTCATCATGGTCGCAATTTCTCTCGAAAAGCATCTCGGTTGATCGAGTTATAAATGTTATGGCTCACTCAACTCAATTAGCAAAATGAGAATAATTGAATACGTACAAATGGGAAGTTAGTTTCACTACTATCCTGTATTCAAAACATAGTAATTAGGGGCTAGGTCGTACCGGACGATTCGCCTAGAAACTTCTCAGCGATATTAGCTGTCTTGGCAGCCGTGCCCCAGAATTGTGCTTTCTTGCTGCAGCGACGACTGTCAAATGTATCATGCAGGCTGTAATATTCGCTTTTTGGTCAAGATGAAGCGAAGTGTAATATTTGCTTTGTTCCCCAGGGGGATGTGTTGTAAAGGAAATTTTTTCCCGTCGACACATCTTGGGGACTTGGCAATCCCCGGGCGAAACCTGAGCTGCCCACACAACGCCGCATTCAGTTCACTCCGTACAAGCAAATCATTTTTACGAAAAGACTTCATTCAGCTCTGTGTGAGAACTAGCTGCTCTCGTTTGTATACAGGGTGTTCGAAAACTAATGGTGTAGACTATACAGTAAATATAAAAACTCTTTTAAGAACCACTTTTTCAACAAAAAATGAAAATCCCAACGTTCATCGTTGTCGAGATATCAAAGCGTAAAGGTTGTAGCTGCAGAGCATCGTTCAAGAAATGTTAGACAATATTTAGACCGATTTTTCCCGACAGATGGAGAGGACTTTCTGGGCCGGTACCATCGCCAGCGAGGTTCAAGATTAGATCCCCTTGGGGGGATGTGCTGAAAGGGGTTGTCCTTCAGCGCATCTTGGGGACTTGGCGACCCCCCGGGGGGTAGATAGGATTTCCGAGCTATTTTTTAACTTTGAAGTTTGCACTAGCAAACTATGGTGCCACTAGTACTACTACTTAACTTTGAACTGCATTAGAAATCTATCATTCAAACTGAAAATGAATTTGAAACTGAAAACAAACTATACACTTCAACCAACAATGAACCTAAACCTAAAACTTCCTCTATGCTCTTATTTTACAGGCAAATGAGAAAAATAATACAAACTCTTCTAAAGCCCGCAATTAATTTTGGTGGTCTATAGCTGTTTGACGCTACAGACCTTGGCGGAAACCGATTAAAGCAATCAGTCGAAACTTGACTGCTTATGACCTTTTTACCTTTGTGGTCACATGAAGAGTTTAATTTATGAAACCGAAGTGAATACAAGCAGGGATCTTGTTGTAAGGGCAGCCCCGTATGGGGATAGGCTAGACCAGAGGGTAAGGTGAGTAAGGTTTGTCCATCTTATGCCATGGGGGCTGGCGTCTCCAGAAGGACAATGTTTGGTTACCTCAGCTCTAGCTAGGCATTAGGCCTCCGGGATTTCTATCTTTCGTACCCACTTTGCTTTTTTCATGCCTTCTTCGCTTATGTTTCTTTATCTTTTCTTCCTCTTCTTTCTCAACTTGCTTTTCTATGCGCAGGGGATCTTATGTGGGAACACACCTGTGCATATATTCTACGTTTTCTTAAGTTTATAGTAATCGGTCCTTTCTTTTCGCTCTCTTGAGATCGCATTTCGTGTGGCTATGGACCTTTAAGCGGACTACTAATGATGATAATGTTGTAAGGGTCGTTGAGGCTACAGGATGCATTGCGGATGTTCTTCAGGTGTTCATCGCGTCCGGAAATTACTTTTGTGTAAGCACCGGACCTGCATTGACGGTGGAGCAGAGATTTTAAACACTTATTGTAATCCCAGTTCCGTAATAAACTTCATGTATTCAAACAGGCTTCCACCACCTAAAACTGAGAGGACCCCCCTCCCTCCCCCCACCATTATTAAATAGACTTTAACTCGACTTTAAGAGTCGATATCTCAGAACCGATGAATGTTTGGACCTATACTAATCCATGAAAAAGTCGTTCTTTTAGGTTTTTATTTTTACTGTCAAAGTCTATACCGTTAGTTCGCTGATATCCTGTATGTGCAATAAGATTGCCTTTAGCTTTTTACAGAAAATCAGCACAGTCAAAACATCGAAACGTCTTGAGTTACCTTTGAATGCTATTCGTAAGCAAAAATTACTTTTACTTTGCATAGAATTCTACTGTGGATAGTAACAGTGTTTATCAAAAATAGGTTACGGGAACGATAACCACAGGTTTACATTGCTTCATTCACAGAACGGTTTTCCCGTCCTGCAGCGCACTGCAGTATTTCAATGCCCGGTGTTCTGCAGACCTTGCACGTCTGCCATTCTCGCAAGATATGTTACGATGGGCGAACCTTCGTTTGCAGTTACGTCGAACTTTATAGCATTCATGTAGTAGTGTTGAACTGTGAAGCATTCAACCACTTTGAACTCTATAGCATTCAAGTTTGTTGAAATATGAAAATGCAACGATGTTGAATTGTGAAGCATTTAACTACGTTAAACTGTACAGTATTCAAGTTTGAACTATAAAGCGTTCAACTATATCGAACGATAAAACATTCGGCTACGTTGAAATATAAAGCATTCAACAATTTTGAATGAGAGACTAATCATAAAAAGGAGCCTTTTCGTCCCCCATCATTTACAAGGATGTATGGATCATAAGTAGGAGCCTTGTCGCCCCCATCATTTACAAGGATGTATGGATCATAAGTAGGAGCCTTTTCGCCCCCATCATTTACAAAGATGTATAAAGTAAGGATGTATGGACCATAAATAGGAGGCTTTTCGTCCCCCATCATTTACAAGGATGTATGGATCATAAGTAGGAGCCTTTTCGTCCCCCATCATTTACAAGGATGTATGGATCATAAGTAGGGGCCTTTTCGTCCCCCATCATTTACGA
>VOMN01130028.1:0-10888 GCA_014899125.1 Orchestia grillus | reverse complement strand
ACTTACATGACGAACAAGTACCAAGATATAAAATTAAAACACTATTATACATCAATTTTATACACATATTCAAGGAACAGTGAAGCTTGTTTACATTGTTTCAAATTGTTACATTTTGCACTCGTTCATTTTCATGTAGCCAAATGCACAGTCTTTACACGATTCAGAAGAGTTTTTCTTTGCGTTTTGGCGTGTTCGTGATTGATGGAGAGTTTGATGGTATAGACAGGGCTCAGAAAGCTAAATGTAACCCTTCAACTAAATAATTTCACTTCTACAAAGTTAACGTCCAAAACTTGCTCTATTTTCAGCGACACATATGAATGATAGTTTATGTATTGTTTTGAACATAAATAATCATAATTATAACGGAAAAGAGAACATTCAACTATGTCAGCAACATAGGTATGACTGAAATTAAATAAGCGATTTGATGCCTCTGTTGACGGCCGCATGTGAACTACGTAATCGGAGCCATAATTCAAGTGCAGTTGTTGCGGATGGAAGAAACAAGCGAATGTATATGGTAAACAAGTCGAGTAACATATATTATATCCTTGCGATTCCATATTATCTGAAATAATTATGTCTCAAACTGTATCGTTACTCATTCTCACGCTTCTAAATTGCGCCATCTGCCAGAACTTCCAGGTGAGTCAAATAATTTGCCACCAAAACTCTATGCAACAGTTCAACGAGTATGTACTCATCAAGGTGCTAGTATTGCTAGTACCTTGCTAGTTACTAGTTCCTTGCTAGTTGCTAGTTCCTTGCAAGACCGCTCAACGAACATGATAGGGCCGTAGACTGCGGGGGAATTTATGTGTAAATTATTTGGTTATATTTACTTTGCTGACAGTGGTCAACTGCACAGGGTGTACCATTCATCCTACATCTTTTAACTTGTGTCATTGGATAGGAATTATTTTTCCGTGTGGCAGAAACCTATTTTCAAGAGGCTTATGATAAGATAAAATGATGAAAAATTGCTTTATATTATTCAACCTGGCTTGAGTGTCTTTACTCTTATGCTTCCTCCCAGACCCCAGTTAGGTTAGGGTTAGGTTGAGGCTATGTCAGGGGGATGTTATGTTAGGAAAGATTTGTTTCATTTATTTGATACAATTTAACATAATAAAAAGGTATGGAAATGTAGTACAAAGTTGTGCAGACTTTGTGAAAGATAAAATATTAGTACAGTAACTGAGGAACAGTGTGAATATCTTTCAAAATAACTTTTTCTATGCATTGAAACTCTTCAAAAATAGATTTTGACCCCTGAGAAAAATAAATTACATCCAATGATCCTAAAATGAAGGCTGTACAATGAACAGCATTCTGCAATTGGCCACAGAAAAGTAAATATTAACCAACTACTTTTTCTCATGTACAAGAATAAATAATAACATATTTTATATTTGTATCCAAAATAATATTTAATTAATACTAAGATTGTGAAGGGACTTTGTGTAATGTGCTATGCTTCTTAAAAAGCATTCAAAATATAAATCGTGTAGCTTTGTAATTCAGGCTGAATATTAATTTATTTATTGTTAATTCATATTATGCAAATTTTCATAGCAAAGTATTGATTGAAAAGGTCAGATATTTGGTAGCAACTGGCAGCATAGTAAAACTTGAAATTGTTTTTCAAAAGTAACATGTATTGAAAGTTAATGTTGTAGGAAGATGTAATGCTTAACATATTAAATAATCCAATTAATACATTGGGTTATTTTCATCAACATTATGATGCAATTCTTCCATAGCCATAGTGCAACTAAAGAGCTTGGTGTTGTAATCTTTCATGTTTCTTTCATGTTCCTAAATATTTCTCTCATATTTGTTTTTGTATTACAGAAATCAGTTGCTTGCTCAAAAGTCATAGTTTAGGCATTTTGATGAATCATTAAAATTATTATTATTATTATTATTATTATTATTAGTGAACTTAAAGTTACCCAGCAACACCAAAGGGAATCTCAAGAGAGCAAAAAGAAGGGACCTTTTAGTTAGGACTTGAAACATGGAATCTATGCATAAGTGTGTTTCCATGCAAAATTTCCTGTGCATAAAAACAGCAAGTTAAGAAAGAAGAGATGAAGAATAATCATTCAAGACCTGAAAATTGATAGAAGCAAAGTGGCATGAAAAATTAACATCATAAAGGCCTAGCTGTAGCTGAAGTCCTCTAACAGCATTTTGTAGAATCAAGTTTAAAAAATCTGGTACATGATTTCTTTCTAGATTTCAGTAACTGTCTCAGATTTCATAATAATTTGTTTTTGAAGGGATCATATAACTTTCTCATAGACTTTTATATAGTTTTATCTTTACATGCTTGTATCATAAATTGTGCTTCATTATTCAATACAAGACTTAGGGAAATTTTACTTTTCTATGTATTGGCCTATTTTGTGCCTGTACTTGTAACTATTAATTGTAATCTTAATAATTCTAGGTTTAATTTTCTGAGCCCCAGACTTCTTTTTGTTTGAGCTATTAGTACTGCATCTGATGCAGTAGTAATACTCTGAGAAACACCCATGGTACTGTGCACTGTGAGTGCTTCTAACATTGATCATGCTCAACTCACATTTTACTATTCATAGGATGGCAGTGCTCTGGATGGCCAATTGACTGTGATTGTTGAAGACAACTTGGGCAGCATCAGTGTTGGTGATGAAGCGTGGGAGAAACGTTCAGTGATCACCATTAAAAATGTCAAGTTAGGTCAAGCATCAATCACCCACACTCGACCATGGAATGAAAATCTCACCAAGAAATTGGAGGTATTTATTGTTTTGTGTAGTTTATTAGTCACATTTGTGGTTTCAGTAAAGTTCTGTTACATAAACACCAAAATTTGGAGACAGTAGTGTGCATTTTTATAATAGTATACTGATTTTTTGAGTTGATGGTCGCCATCTCTAGTAGAAAAAATAAAATAAGTGTATCTAGAGTATGAGCATCTATTTTTCAACTTAATATTCTTGTGGTTAAAAAATGAAAAGTTTAACACAATTTCTGTGTGACCTTTTTTTGTACCCAAATGATAAGTAGAAAACTGCAAAAAATGTGCTAGCCCAAGGGTTTTTACTCATTGGAAGTTAGTTAGCACTGTTGAGAGGATTAATAAATATGTATAAAGAAGTATTTGGTTAAATGGGAGATAATTGGTCAAGGTGAGGAGGAGACGGCTTGTGAGGTACACAAGGATACTGATGTAGAGTGACTGTAAGATGTAGGTATCTGAAATTTGTGATGGTCAAAGCAGGAATTAATTTCTTATAGTAAAATATGGAAATTTTCTTTGTTACTTGATCTGTAAGAACAGTCACAATATCTTTTAATCCAAATGTCCCACTACCTAGAGTACTAAATTTACTTTTGCATAGCATAGTAACTCATGAGGTAGGCAAATAGATGTTAAAAATGTAAGAATTTTGATACCTGTTTGTTTTTTGCTATATTATGAGCTTCTCAAGAAAATAAATTAATTCACAGAAGCTGTCCAAGACGGGGAATTTCTACAGAATGCGCCTCTTCCAGCAAGGAAGCAAGGAATCCAATTTTGTGTACGCCTTTGCTGATGCTGTAAGTTGAATATTTTTGTATTCTTTTCTAGTTTTTAACTCATTTGTTAGGTCACTATGTGTCACTCTGTAAGTGTTTTGTAGCACTGATCTCTAGCTGGTGGTGGTGCTTTCATCTTGCTTTCCTGAATTGTGATGGCTGAGATTTTGCCCTAATAGCATTAGTGTAACATTGTATGCATTGAGTGTGGTGGTACCTATGCATACGTTAGTTGTCCCTAATATTCTGAGAGCCTCTTATGTGCAACAAGATATAAACTGTAATTTTTAAGATATCTAAATCTGCTTCAAGTTCTCAAGTTGTAATATTTGGGATTTCTTCAGTTTTAACCTTCAAGATGTATCAAATTTTGAATGACTTTCTCGTGATGGTTATTTTCTAAGCTTAATGTTTGAGTCTTTAATTTTTCATTTCTTTCAAAGAATTGATCAACTCAGCATAATCACAACACGTTTTCTAAATGATGTAATAGTCTTTGCTGTATTTTACGTCAAATAAAATCTGCCCATTCATTGCTTTCGAATGACTCCTGTCATGCAAGGCCTAAGTTTGGCCGCCCTGTGCATCAGCCGCACCTTGAGACATATCCTATGGAGTAAATCCTGATTATTCAGCAAAATTGTAATATAGTATAAACTTTTCATTATAGGTAAATATGTTGCAGTGTGTTAATGTTGCACTTTTGAACAAATTCTTCAATAAAATCAATTTTTCTCCATTTTTTCTGCTAATTATTACAGTTTTTATGCTAACAATGTTGCTTAACATCACCATTCTTTGTATTGTTATGGCTGGAAGACAATCTCAGGAAATCTAAATTAACTTTTGCTAGCAAATTTTTGTAACTACAAGTGTGGTAATCTCAGAAAATCTAAATTAACTTTTTAACTATAAGTGTCTGCTTCCATGACCTAAGTCATCAACAAATGTAAAATCCCAAGAATTAGATAAAAAAATTAAACCTACATCCAATTAGGGGAAAATTGTTCCATTTGTATTAATGGAACCTTATGTCCTAATGGTTTAGAAACATTATCTGCGCGTATTATCCAAAGTAGCAAAAAGATTAAGGAGACAGAAAAGACTTTAAGAATGCATCATTTTTTGTTAGTGTCAGCTTCGTAGCAGCGGCATGAGGGAGCACATCACCCTGATGATCGACGCCACTCCGTCTTCTGGACTACTCAGTCAGAACCTCGTGGGCGCCAGCGTACACTCTCCCGATGCAGGGTACTGTGAAGCTGAAGCGAAGGCCACCATAAAAGGGTACAACACCACCATTGCCGTCAGGACTCCGGCGGCGAGTCCTGTGTAAGTTGGATACCTGTCTGTCAGATTTGAGTCAGCGAGTCTTTCAGATTTTAGCTCCAAGGGAACTTGTTGCTGTAGTGCTGGTGATGATGTTTGTTTTGGAATGGTACATGTGGTCGGGTGAATGTAGATGAGTGGTTAATTGTTTTGAAAAGGAGTGATTTTTTCAACACGTGAACCGCCGAGTTTTAGTCATAAGAATAATTTTTCCTTCGATATGTCCTTCTTGCTGGTCGTAAATTTTTATGAGATCATAATACTTTTGAACTATTTGCAAGGCAGAAATAGACCATAAAGAACCTAATGGAAAGTGATCAACCACAGCTGATGTGAGTTTTTCACCGCTATGTGTAAAATATGGATCGACTAATCACGCTAAAGCTAAGGTCAGGTAGGGAAGACTGTTTCAAAATACTGCAGTGTAGCTCCTCTTCTGACTTACTGTGTATCATTCTTTCAATTCTCTTGGGTGAGAGATACGAACTTCATGAGCTTCATAATTCGCAGTCATTTGCTGTACGAGCTTGGAATGAAACTTGCGCTACAGAAGCAACAAGATTACCCGTTCCCTATTCGTTAGATATGTAATAGTTTCGTGTGCGTAGAATATTCGTGTTTCATTCCCGTTTCCAATCATAGCATCGTGTACGTATAAGTTCACGAATGAGTGCGACGTTACTCTAAATGTTATGTCTTTTCCTGATGCTATCGTGTTAGGTTAGGCTATCATACGTCGCTACAGTGAGTGGCAACCCCTGAAGTACACGGTTAGGTTGCCTTAGTTATATATAGGCATCTGGGACTCTTATATTTCGTGCCCACTTCTGTTACCTCTTTCTCGTTTTTCCTTCCTCTTCTTTCTTAACTTACCGTTTCTATGCGCAAGGGATTCTGTGCGGGAACGTTCCTTGTGCGGAAACGTACCTTGTGTGTAGATTCCCAATTCTCTACAGTATATGCCAAACCCTGTGTTCTGTTTCTGCCCGAGATAGTCGGTCACTGAAGCGCTGCTACCTGTATTAACCCTGCTGCCACCTTGAGTGTAAAAATGCGTGTTTCTTGTTGTGTTGGCGTCATTTTGTAGTGTGATTTTTCTGCGCAGGCCCGACACGGCAACTTTCATCGAACGAATGGAGGCGGTGAACAAAGAAAAGATGGAGAACAAGGACAACAGGTCATTCCTTGCTAAATACGTGAGTGTTTGAAAATTATCTGTAGTTTCCTCAGGAGTAGTTCTATGTTTTCTTTCCAATAAAGGTTTCATGTTTTCGGGAAAATTTGCGTATCTTTGATAATTACTTAAAGAGATGGAACTTGCGAGGCAAAATGGGCTTACAAAATGAACGTTATCTAAAAACTGTACCGTTGATTTCATGCAGTTTCGTATTGGCTGATTGGAGAGCCGTACTTCTATATTCTGTGCATGAGATTTTTTGTTTCGGTCGCCTTTTTTTCTTCATTTAAGGAACTCGACTCGCAAAACCTATTGTGACAGTCTGTCCAAGAAGCTTACTAACTAGTCTCTGTTCTGTTGAGGGAGAGAGTAGCAAACGCTGCAATTTGTCTTGAGGCATTTGAAACGATTATCCTTGAACTTGGTTTTCCTGGCATCCATTTTGTTTAGACGACGTGGGCCTGGATCTAGAAAAGGCTGTTTTTTATCTCATCTCCCCGCCCTTTCGAAGTAACTGATGAACAGCCTGTACCTTAGAGCGCAATTAGTCGTAGTTCATCTCGTCATTTCGAAATTCAAGCCAACAGCGCTCAGGCACTCGTGTATACCTGTCGAGGTACTGAGAGCTTATCGCCCTTGCGAGGCCATTTTATGAAATGATGCTAAGTTTACTCATGAAAAGTCGTCATAATTGAAGTAACTGGTTACAATGATTGTGATAAATGAAACGTAAGGCTCATATTTACATTTATTAGCTAACTCTAGAAGGATGGATGGGTCAAAATGACCCACCCATTGTGAAATTTTAAATCACCATATCCAGCATCAGTGAAATTGATTCTAAATGGTTTAGAATATTTTGCTCACATTCAAATTCACTTTTCAACAAGAAAATGTTAGTTATTTGGTAATGATTTTTCTTATTTCAATTTTGGTCATTTGAACACATCCCTCATTCTAGTATGAGTGAATCGCATCTAAGATTGAACTTAGCCGTTCATGAATGCATTTTTATGACGTAACAAATGGTGTTTTCGCAGTGGATGTACATCATTCCTGTGGTCCTGCTGCTGGTCATTTCGGGCGGGCAGGACGGCGGGCGATGAATGGGTCCAGTCGCCCCAGCGGTGCTAGTCAACATCGGGACCTGGTGTGTTGCGACCCTCACTGGTCGACGTTCGCTGTCGTCATCTACGGCAAATTATTTATCCTTCCGTTCTGTGCACCATTGCAATGTGTTAGTTGCGTGGCATAGGTTTTTGTTTTGTTCGCTGGCGCCTTCCATGTGAACTTCCAGTTCCATTCAGTGCGCCATGGCCATGTTTGGTGAACATGGGACTGCGTGTTGGTTGGCTGGCTTGGAATATTTTGTTTCTGGGGTTGAAGACATGCAGGACACAAACAGAACGTTCGTATGTCAGCGACACGTGTTAACGATAGTGAAATGAGTCTGAAAACAATGCGTGTCCTGAATATCCTCAACTTTTGTATAGTGTGAGAAGAACGTGTTGGTATGATCTTAAGTGTACGTACATAGTTAGTTGGTGTGTGTGTGTTTGTGTGTGAAGATAACTGAACTGGAATGCTTTCACATTTACTCTGAAAATATTGGGTTATCATTGTTCCACAGAACTGAAGCATTAGATGTATACCAGATGCCACTGCACTAAATGGTATTTATGCGAGTACGTCGTTTTAACTATAAGTGTGCTTCAAAACGCACCAATTCAGATTGATTTGAATGTATAAGTATATTCGAGGTATTGAGGTATTATCTCTCAAATACTGAATTTTAGTTTTTTTTACCTGTCGCTATACATTAATTGTTTTGACCTGAACATATGCAAAAGCAGGACTTGAGCCGAATAAACGATTCGTTACTAGCTGGTCAAGGGAAAATCTCTGAAATTGTCGGAGAGACAAGGGAACTGAGAGTACCTTTCCCTATTACGTTCTCTAAGAGATGTGGAGTCCCTCAACTTGTGTCTAGGGACCCCCGTAGCGATGGTGACGAGAACCTTTCGTAGGAATTATTGTCGTAGTAAGGTGTGAAATTTGTTAGTATTTGTTTCATGAAGTTATTGGATCAATAATACAACTACCTACTGATGGGCTCAAGTCGACTCTGTTCTCGTCTTCTCGTAATATCTTCGAGTCTAAGGGATTTAATTATATATAACCAAAGTATTTTGGAGGATGCATATTTTATTTACGTTTAATGAGAGATGTACAGGTTTTATCTGAAGTCGCCCATTTGTGAAGTAGTTAAATATGTTATTTAAAATTTGTACCATTTTCCCATTTCTCGTTCACTATTCTCGTTCTCGAACCCATAAGGGATAAAGGTCATATTTGTTCGTGTTAAATCGAATCTGATTTCACTTGTTCCTTGTCCTGGAAGGCAGGCAATGATGAAAGAACTCTTGGATTGAAATGTTCGTCACTGGGCTTTGGGTTTGAAACGAAGCCTATTTTGCGACTTCATTTGATCATGTTCTCTTACGATCACAGAATATTTAAATTGCTTTTTGTACAAATGTGCTGCGTATAATAACCATCAAGAGGGTCATAAATGATGTCTCTTCATGAACATTAATATTTCCAAGATCATTAATTGTATTTGAAATTTTGTTTTACTATTCTCAGTTTGTTTCATTTCGATTGCGGGGTTTGCATGGGTTATATTTTGATTGCGTTGGTAGGTTTCTGTATTGTGTGATATGAGGACACAGCGACTTGCAAATTTGCTCGTTTTGTTAAAGGAGTGTACATTTTTTTAAATAAATTTGGTGTTGTACAACAGTCTCTTCGTATGAATCGTGTTTTATCGTTTACAATACGGGAACGTGTTGACATCAGTTAATCCTTCGACTGCGTGGGACTGATCTTCTCAGTCATCTAAAAGGCTTACGAGTGATGCGAGGCTAAGGAGATCTGCATGGCGATGATACGCGCCACTAGCGAGTGTTTTAGATGACTGAGAAAATCAGTCCCGTGCAGCGAAGAGGTTAAAGTTAAGCTTCGCTAAGAAAATTACAGGACGGGAATATTATTTAAAATTATTGGACATGCCGTTTTTACCCTTGTCACAAATGCTATATATTTAGGGAAACATGAAAGAAAGCCAATTTGAAGAAAAATTTATCTCAAGTCCTTCTACTAAACGAAAATGATCCTTCAAGACGTCCACTACTTTTCTTTGAAAGAAAGCTATAAACTTTACTCATACAAAATTTGACCTAAAGTACAACATTGGGTTTCAAATGCCTCATGTTTACTCACAAGGCACGTGAGGAATGTGGGGCTAGGCTGCCTTCCCCACGGAAGACCTTCTCCGTTATTCCACGAAAAAAATCCGCCTGCAGAGCCGGGAGTCGAACTGGGCCTCATTGGTTGAGAGTAGAGTACATCGCCACTCGCTCTGGAAAACGATAGAAGTATTATATTATAATATCGTTTTGTGTTGTAGTGTTTTATATTGTGTTATATCGTATTAGATTTTATATAATCCATACTCGGGGTCAAAATAACAGAAAAGTTTCTGAGGAAGTGAGAACTTTTTCTCGATTTGAAGACCAAGATCTATTATTGATGATCAGGCAGCGCTTCCGTATCTCCAAGCTTTCCTGTCGAATTAAGATTTGTTTTTGACAGCTTCCCTCAAGATTTAATTGTTCGGTACAATCTTAAATCGGTTTTCTCAGCGGGAATATGAAACCAGTCTCAACAAATGAACACATCGAGTAGAATTCCTCGACTTGAAGCATTTCATTTAATTATTTAACTAATTGGTTCCGTGTACGTATTCTTAGGTTAGTTGAGTTTATCACGTCACACGCTAATTGTGAACCTTTTGGATGAGTAAGAAGATTAGTTCCACGCAGCGAAAGGGTTAAAGTTGACCTTTGCCAAGAAAATTATAGGTTAGCTAGTGGAAGCGCCTCGCCAAAAATGGCGTAACGAATGATGTGAAATTCTTTCAATGCCCTCTTATTTACGGTAAATCTGACATGGAATATTATTTTCAGTATCACTTATAATGACTGCCGTAGCTGACAGCCTCGCTATTAGTTTAGGACAGACAGACGGACGGACCAATCAACCAAGTAACACTGGGCTGGTATTATTATATAGTGTGATTGCTAGAGGTGCCCTTACTGATAACAACAAAACTGTTGCACGAAAACATTGGCCAGACCCCATGGGCAGTACAGGGGCCCCTCAGTCCTAGCTCCAAGTTTTCGCTATGCTACAATACTGTCCATACTTTACGAGCTAGAGGACTATCTGGACTCTCTTGGAACACCAGGCGAGTAATATATCGACACTAATAGTTTCAGTTAGACACCAACAGTACAACTGACAATGTTTGATCAAATTTGAACTGCTACTTATGTGTTTGGGGTATGGCAACCATTTCTGGTTGACATTTCTTGTGCTTTTACAGAAAAGGTACAAGAAAAACTGCACATCGCTATTTTAGCTGGGTAATTTTANGTTTCAAGAATGTTGCACCCGTAAATATTAACATCAGAGGGACAAAATGCTCAAATGCCCAGGGCTGCACAACAATAAAAACTAGGAATTTCCCGTTTATTTCTGACTCGGCAGCTAGCTCCATCACGACCGTCATCTTCAAATCATGAATGCGACGAGTTACGATGATTGACGTTCTGTTGACTTTTTATGCCACAGATCATAGAAAACACGACATATTTACTTCATTTTTAATGATAGTCTGGTCATAAACTCCTCTCTGCCTAATTACCATCTATTAGAAGAAAGAAAGAAAGAAAAACCTTTATT
>VOMN01130025.1:0-12889 GCA_014899125.1 Orchestia grillus | reverse complement strand
ATAGGCTTTCAAAAAAGGGGTACATTTTTTTGGAACACTCTGAATAACGTAACACGGGTTCAACATCATTTTACTGAGGCCGACACTGCGTTTCTAGATTAATGTACACAGAATTATAGATGTTGCACAGCTAAACATGATACATTTTTCACTGTGTGTACAGAAATCTATACCGAAAACGTCGAAAATTTCACATTTGAGGTACGCATCAAGAATTTCTTTGCATTGCCCAAAGTTAAGTCTTACGGTGATACAACAACTTCCCGGCTGTTTCTGTCAGTTACAAAATGATAAAAAAAATAAACTAGTGTCGAGTACGTGCCAATACTTTGAGTACGAATCAAAAACCACAAATTGGTAAATTCTTCAACATTCGTTGTTCAAATAGTTTATAGAAAGAGACGAACTCACTGCAGACAGTTTCCTGCAAAGAGCGATTCCGTAGATTCGGACACTATCTCCTTACGCATGAAGCGAAAATTTTCCAGATGAATAAGTGCCTCAATGATAACAACCATTTCACTTAAAAAACATTTCATCAATCCATCGGAGAGTAATGGAAATTAGATGCTCAGACACAGTCTAGTAAAAGCTACGGGAGTTGAACGACGGCTTATAAAAAAAAAATGCCTACGTGCCTCAATAGAAATTAATTACGCCCTCTAAAACTCATCCCATTTAATTCGATGTTTTCAGCTCGATGCCGTCCTAAGGAGGTCATCACGCGAGAGGAGGCCATGTGGAAATGAGATGATATTCTAGCGCAGGGATATCAGAGCGCCCTTAATAGCTCATTATCGGGAGAACAAATAGTGCACAAATGATAGGTATCCCCAAGCATTAGAGGATGCTTGGCTGAACCTTATGGCGGAGGTTATGAGGCTTCCGGAGAGGTCATGGAGTGACAACGGTGGTTCTCCGCTATATCTCACGACTTGATAACGGCGTTTTTGTAGCATACGTCGGCTAGACTTTCCAATACCGGAATTAATACTCAGTTTGAAATTAGCTTATCAACTGATTTACATGGATAAATAAATTGACTAAAAAGGTCCTGCACTCTAAATTGAATTTCAGTATATTAAACCATACGATGTTAGGAAACGAGTAAAATCAACATGCGTGCTTCACAATGGAATTGGCTCCTCGTGCTGAGAAACGTCTAAGTTCTATCAAGCGAGAAAAGCAAACATTACCAAGCGGCTACATACACCGTGCCTCTCCGGATAATGATCATTGTGCATACAAGCCTCTATTTCTTGCACTTACAGGTAAAGTTGATCCTGAAATGAGTATTTGTATTAATGTACAATAACCGAACGTATTCGAGTACAATCGGAGTAAAATTTTCAAGAAAAAATTTTGTGTATCAAGGATGTAATATCGAATTAAATACTCAAATTCCCATATAAAAGCACGTTTCATTTTGTACATTGTTTCAAGTCGGGATCGCAAGTCTCTGGATCAGCTGTCAAATTGGTGAGCGGTGGGTGAACAATAGAAAGTGATGTGGTTTGAGCACCAGTGCATCACGAGATCAAGTGAGCCACAATTACGCAGTGCAGTCACGCGATATGCAAGCCAGGTGAGAGTCCACAGAAGCAACATGGAGATCAAGGCTTCCGCATCCAAGATTCAAAGTACATCGAAGCGGATCGGCAGTATACATTGAAGAAAACAAAACGGCCTCCGAATAAATAAATGATATTCAGCCATACTCATAAAGCTCAAAAAAGTAGGTGAGCGAGGGTCAACAGCGTAACTCTTTAAAAACCCAAGGTGAAATTCAATTCAAAATAATATTTTTCGGCATTTTTGCCTCGTTCTTCGTTCAGGCTCAAATTTTGGAATCGTGATGCAACTTGCAAAAGTTGGAGGCATGAATCGGACGTTTATAGTGCATACAAAGCCTACGCACTGTCCAGAGCCATGGTTTACGTGCAGCGTACTCGTACGAGGCTGTTACGTGCACAGGGCACGTAAATAGGCGGGGATGAGCAACCCGATGTGCGACTGTTAGGGGACTGCATACACTATTTGTGAGAGAAGAACAGTAATTCATTGGAAAAAGTGTATTTTTTCGCGAACTCTGGAGCATTAACTGAGCGTCAATGTAGCATTAACTGAGCGTCAATTGTGCTGCAGGCATGAACACGTTTTTACAAAATGAGAAACGGTTGGATAAACAATGAGAAAAGTCGTGAAGAAATGACAAAGAAGAGACAGTTACTGTAACGATAGAAAGAAGGAAAAGTCTCGTTCAGACGCTTGAAGACTACCTCAGGACGTCTACGAATGATATATCAGTTATAGTCGATAACTAAGAGGGGAAAATTAACCCTCTTGAGCAATGACGACGAAAGTTCAAATACGAACTATTAGACTAGTACGCCCAGAAGAATTTACATCTTTAATCAGCACTATTGGCACCCATCAAATCGTGAACTTTTTATCAGCATCACTTTAAGCAAACCTCGTGAAGGACGATTGCCATTTTTATAATAAATAACCGTTACGTAGAAGAAATAAAAATATGAAGGTGGCAGAGCATCACCTTATCTTCTGAAGACAAAAACAAACACATTCACTGTGCATTAAATTCATTTTGCTTGATAGACTGACCGCAACATTCTTTACCGGTTTTCCAAGCACAGGAATCGTGAGATCTGCCGCTACACTGACACACGTCCAGGCACAGCAATACAGACAGGGCGCATCCCGCTTGGAGAACCAATAAACAACTCAGGGTAAATCAATTCCCGTCCGCAGCTCTCCTCAACACTGACCAGGACTCTGGGCTCTTGAGTTTCTTTATTTGCGGCGGCACACCACGTTCCTCGGCGTTGTCAGATTGCTCCAATCAAGCAGAGGGACTCACGTGCAGCGCGTGAGACACCGAGTCCACAAACTTCTTCCCCTGCCTCATTGGTTCGACGTGCCGGGAGTACGGTGCGGCCCCGCTAATGAGGAGGCCGAATTAGGTCTCATTAGTGCGGCCACGAGCAAGGAACGTGGTCTGATTCTGGATCTTGTTTGCACTATGAGAAATTTAATTTTAATTTGCCATTCGGGAAATTGTTCTCGAGGTGTGTTCGCGTGATATTTGCGTCGTATTCCGATTCTACAGTTTGAAGAGGTGATGCAAATTAGGGAGAATTTCTAAAATAAAAATGTGAATTTTCATGTGGCTTTTTCGGGTCCATGTAACAGAAAATTTTATCAACATAGCGCGCTGAAAAGTAGTCAGAGCAACACAAAATAGCGCACTGAGAACTACACAAAGCAACACAAAATGACGCACTGTGAACTACACAAAGCAACACAATATGGCGCACTGAGAACTACACAAAGCAACACAAAATGGCGCACTGAGAACTTCACAATATGACACATCCAGAAGTGTACAGAGCAACACAACACGACACACTGAGTCGTTACTTTACGACAAAACGATTTGAAAATATTTGATGAGCCACAGGGCTGGGGTCAATGATCTTTCTATAATTTAGAAGTTATACTTTCTATATGTAAAGGGTGATCCTTAGGTGATTGACGCCGTAAAGTGAAGGGAACTCCAACTGCAGACAAAGAGATTCATACGCAGCAAATATATTTAGTAATAGTAAAATTAGAAGAAGTTGCAGTAGTAGTAGTAGAAGTAGCTGTGGCAGTAGTATTAATATCAGCGCTTCAGTAACGCTGACTATCTCGCCCCGAATTAGAAGAGATCATCTAGATTAGACTTCGGTGAACAGGGAATCTATGCACAGGGTTGTGTCAGATACATGATCCCTTGAGCATGGAACCAGCAAGTCAAGAAGGAGGAAGAAGAAAAAACAAAGAAGAGATAGCGAAGAAGGCATGAAAGAGGAAAGAAGCAAAGTGGGAACGAAAGACAGAAGTCCCGAAAGTCTATCTATAGCTGAGTTAACCTAACAGTGCTCCCCTGGGTTCGCCAGTCCCATAGCATAGGATATAGACGAACCTAACTAACCTAACCCAATTGGCTTATCATATCCCTTTTGAGGGAGAAACATATTTAATTTGAACATGAATATATATGTGAAAATAAAATGTCACAACAGATATAATTTTAATAAAATGAACACAGAGTGTATTACGAGGCATCCGCGTCGATATTCTTAATAAGAAAAGCTTTTTTCAGCACAACGAACGCATTGCAAGATTACTCTTTCAGCAAAATGAATGAGCGCTATAAAAAAGGGTAGCCTGTAAACGCGAAGTGAAAATCTACAGAGAGATTTAGAAGCAAACCAAGCTTTAAAAAAACGAATAATCGGTTAGCTCATAAAAAGAGCTCCGCAAGACCGAATCCTGTTTTCGAAGCGAGTTCTTGACGAGTTGACAAGTGAAGATTTTTTAAAAACTTCTGTAAGTAAATTGAATAAACTTAACAACACCTTAATTTTTAATCACGCACGCTGGGGAACTTCTGACGCCGTAGTGTCAAAATTAAATTAGTTAGAATTGGAAATTCCTCAAACTTCACATTCTAGACCTCTTTTCATGAACACAATTTTACTAATGAAATGAAAATACTGCCTACGAAATACTCTTTAAACAACATGCATACTCGAATTCTAATTTTTTAAAGCAATAAAAATTGCGTTTTTAACGATTTGGTTGCAGGTGGGGTGCTTTATTAAAAAAAATTCAATATAAGAACTGCACAAGCCAGTCTCAAGACTGAGGTAACAGTTCGCACAGCTGCTTTTGGCCGTGCGGAGTAGAGGTCTTTCTCAAGCAAGGTCTTCGCCCCTGTCGCCTCAAATGACGACATCAAAACAAGCAGTGACAGGCCAACAACATTCTCGTCCCTGATAGGAGGTGCAGGACTATATACAAAGCGCACCACGGCGGGTTTTCTGACAGGTTGTTTTCTGTCGCTCTGACATGGACAAACGCATTGGAAAATGCACCTCTGAAGGTTCCACTAACGGCTGCACTTTCCAGAAGCGACTTTGTGGTGCTGAGAGGGAGGTCAGTGTTTATTTTTTTTAGCGTCAGAGCTGAGATTTTGAAAAAAGTGCAAATCTGAGATAGGATCAAATAACTACGTTTCACGGAACACGATATAAATCAGTTTATACGCGTACATCATCAACGTATGAAGAAAGATCCCCCAGGTGGTCTAACTTATAGAGCTCCCGCTGTCGTTCAACTTTTAAGGTAACTCTTAAGGGAAGAGAATATATGATACTCACACTCGCTAAATTAATTTAGCAACTCGTTGTACATTTACCGAATGTAAAAAGCAAACATAACGTTGGTATTTTAGCTGTTTAGTGCCACTCAGTGTCAGTCTCATAAGCATTCATATTAATATGACGCTAGAAACTCGCACGAGAACTATAACTATATTCTTTGATTTTACAATTATCGTTGTTTCGGTTAGATAGGTAGGGGAACTCATTTATACATTCTTTACATAGGAATGCAATGTACAATATATACCTAACATTGCAGTGACAACCGAGTCGCAATTAAAATGAACACCTAATGAGATATAATGAGAAGGAAAGAATAGACAGAAGTAAATGTATAAGAAAAAATTGCAGATCAAAGTTGCGTGATGAATTTCTCTATCAACAAAGTAGAATCGATGAAGAGGAAATAACTATTTCCACACAACAGCAAGAATGATCTCAATAATATTCTAGTTGTGGTACGGTCAGAGGGTCGCTTCAAACATCCTAGATCGGTGACATTGATCTCTTCTTCCTTCTCTCGAATGACGCAATTACCATCGTAATGGACAATTTATTCAAATGTTAATTTTTTTTTTTCGTCAAGCATGTAAGGCATCAAACTAATTCCCGAAATGTTAAGAGTAAATAATCCTGAACTCAGTCGCGCTATCGTCAAATTTGACGCCTACGTATTTTCCAGTGCTTTTTTAATTTTATTCAATACAGAAGGAAATTTTACAAGGAGAAACAAAATAAAAGATACGGTGGGGCATAAAAGGTCACACCAGAAGGCACTACCCAACGCTAAAAATCAGAGCTTTTCTTAGAAAATTTGCGGCAAGCGGAAACCATTGTGATAAAAAGCTGGTAATAAGAGTGCCGAGCTAATGATTGAGGTCGGCGTCGAATTTATTACAAGGACGTATGTATCACTGTAACTTCCATGAACCCCATAATCGAAATGAATCATTTGAGTGTTATTCTTTTATCCCGGACGATTAGCATATATTAAGTCAAGGCTGAGGCTAATTGAGCAGATAAGTCGCGATTTAGGAAGCGCCAACATAATTTATAGGAAGAGGAACGTGCAAGAGGCCCATTATCATCAATGGTAACATGAAAAACTTGCGGAAAAAACAATCGCCTATCACGTACAGTAAAACAAGAACAGAGGTGGGTGTCCATCATCAATAAAAAGCAAAAATTCCTGACACTTGCGACAAATTATGAGGCTGCGTTGGTTGAGCTGTCTCAAGCTAAGACGTCAGCAGCAGTCGCAGAAGCTGTCAGTCATTATTTTTAAAGGCATGGTTTTTAGGCGTCGCTACACATATGTGATATGGAGTGGGATTTATTCTGTTCATTTTTGTTGCTAAATGTACCATGAACAAAAACTTACAGCACGACGAACACATCGGGGAGGAAAAAACGAGATATTTTGATACGTTCATGCAAAAAAATATAAAAATTGTTAAATTTTCGCGAACAATATCAAAGAGCTTCATTTTCTAAATTCAACACATCAAAAACACGAACCCGTCAAAGAAAACATACTAGACTAGAAACAAGATTTAAAACTTGGTTCGAACAATTTTTAATATAAAAGAACAAATTTTAAAACCACACAGCACTCGATTTTCAAAACATGGGAAATCTTAATTGAAGGCTTATTCTCATGCTCTCTATTCGTAAAAATTTACGATTGAGTAGATTTCAGGTTTTGGTGCACTAAAATCCAAGCGGAGAAAGAATCTTTATCGCGAGAAGACAAAATCTCACACAGTATGAGCTGAAGGTACAACTCATAATACATTCGAATTACATCCCTGCTCCTGAATTAGTACATATGTTTAGCCCATTATGAAACTCAATGGAATGCAGTAAAATGGAAATTGCATACAAGCGTACAAAGGAGTTTTCAAAGACCATGTTGTGTCAAATTTTTTCCAAGTTTCTTGATTAGTTTGCTTGGTAATAACAGCATCAAAGCATAACGTGATTACTGTGGGTAACCTGGTTCTGGCTGAACTAGTGAGTTGGCTTGAATGTGGTGGATCTTCACCACCTTGCTACGAAGCAAAGAATAAAACAGAGTGTATTATGTCAATATTCTTACGTACTTGTTAGGCCGTTTGCAAAGAATAACCAGAGTATAAAAATAGTCGGAGAATTTAATCTCAAATAGAATTTCGGAGTAGATCCGATCAATACTATCTCGAATTGCACACATCGAATTTGTCGCTACGAAATTGAGTTCGGTCGCTAACTACATCACGGAGCAAAGCTCGACTTTGAGACGGAAACGTAAAAACGGAAAGTCGTAAATTTGGACCGAGAATAGGAACTACGGTGAAGCATTCATTTTGGTGTAGGAGGCCTCTAACGTACGAGCGTTGTCAGAGGTCACAGAAAAATAGCGTGCGCTTTTGATGGAGTATCGTAAGACTGTAATTTACTAAAATAAGGGTTTGTTTTGCCGAATAGTGACGTTTATGCGTGAGCAACGGATCCTCGTAACTGAAATAAACAACGGAAGATCACTTTTTCACGGAGATGATGGACACCACAGCTGAAAATCGGATAGGAAAATTTATAGCGAGCTAAATTCGAATGAAAACTAGCGACCGATGACACAAAAAAAAAAGTACTTCACGCAGACGTATCGCTCTCACAGAGCTAAAAATACACTACGTGGCGTCTCTGAATCAACTTTACTTCAACAACTAGGACTGGAAATATGCAGGAGAAAAGTTCCGTCTCCCATAAACAAAGAGAACATTCTCCTTGGCGATTACGCTCGATTCAAAAATTCTCATGAATTTGTCTACCCAGAAACAAAATAGATAAATACTTTTCCATGGAACAGACTACTTAGAGAACATACCTGTTAATAGTGGGTAGTCACAGCAGCATTTTCATGGATGTAGAAGCTCACATTGGATTGCATGATAACTTCCTTTACTAACCCATAAATGAACAGCGTCTACATTTCTCGGCACATGATGGTAATAACACCGAATAAGAACGATTACAAGAGAATGTAGAGGCAATAGTTATTTTATTGATTATACAGTGCATTTACATTCTACAATCAAATAACTTGTGAGTAAGATATTGAACTGGAATAAAACCAATTTATTCTTTCATTTAGGTGTTCAGGACTCATTGGTTGCTTACCTTCCAGCTTACACAATAGAATGAACTCTTCAGTAAGTGGACAATAGCCTCCTCTCAAATTTCATTTCTGATAGGAATGCCCTGCTAAAAACTACGTTCGTACGAAATAAGCAACATTTCTGGGGGAAATCAACTTCAGACTTATGAGTTAATGGCAATGTAGAAATTCGCCTCACCTGTTCGGGCTTCAACCCAGGAGGCACCCACGTATATTCCTCGAGAGCACAACCGGAGTCGTCGTCGCTGTGGCTGTGCCTCTGGAGGTCGTTGGAGCCTCCGATGGTGCCGAGGACGCCACTCAAAGTACTACCTAACGACGCCCCAAACGACGACTTCTTAGAGGGCGGCAGAATGGTCGGAGGAGGAAGTCCGTTAGCCATCGGGATGATGGAAGCTCGAGGAGGTATGCCCGATGTGTTCGGGGAAGGATCAGGAGTAGCAGTGGTTGAAGTGGATACAGGACAATCTTGCTGGCTTTCTTTGGTAGAAGGTATTGAAGTGGGAGGATGGATGGACGCAGAGGCTGCCGGTAGTATTAGATTAGGAGGCGTAACACTTGGATTACTGACGGATACGTTATTACTGTGCGTTTTGTTTTTATTCGCTGAAGGGTCAACATTTGGAGGAGGAGGTGGAGGTGCTGAAGTAGTTATGGATTGTGTAGAGCTTTTAGAACGAGGATAATTGACATTATTCGGGCGACCATGATGAGAATAGCTGGATTGAACAGGTACACCAGATTGTGAAACTGGAGTAGGGTAGTGAGGGTTTGTCTGTTGAGTGTTTGTCTGCTGAGGGTTAGGTACCCGAGAGTTAGAGTGAAATGGTTGAGACGAGTTAGGTTTCTCAGTAGGAATGGCAAGCGGGACTGCAGAATAAACAGGACTGATGTGATGAAGAGGCGGGGGCGGCGATTGACAATTGGAAGTTATCGGCATTTGGGAATTAGGGATCGGTGGAAGCTGAGCATTCGGTATAAGGGGTAAACTTTGATATTGGGCGAGATGGGGCTGAGTAGTAGGAAGCGGCCGTCCGTGGGTTAGGTCTGGAACAACTGCCGTCGAGTTAGGTACAGGGTTCGGGGCTGATGCTACGCAGGCGCTGTGAGGCGGCTTCGTGTGGTGGTCTTGAGAGCACTTGCAACTGCGACACACTTTCCTGCAACGAAATAATTCAATTAGGACTAAGAAAAAATGCGCACACAAAAAATTTCGGCTTAGCTGAAGAAACACGAACATAAAAAAGCACATACAAAAAACGAAAATATCGCAAAGACATACGACGCTAGAATTAGTACGGATGTGTCGCATCTAAGAACGACACATATCAAGTTTAGATTATTAGAAATTCGGAAAATTAAGTAAAAACCGTTAACACTTTGACTACGATTCTCCACACGGGTAAAATTACATACCATCTCTACCGTTAATTTAAAAATGAAGGATTTTGGTTCACAAATCTGGTTACTCTATCAAGTTTCTTTCTAATCAGAACTATCTTATTCGATTGATGAACACNCGCGTGTACCATATATGACTCACTTCGGAGGCAAAGTGTTAAAATTCCAGCACAGAATTAGACTAACATATATTACGTAAGTCAAAATTCATTTCCTACAGCAAGCCGAACAAATAATTTGAAGAAACGTTCACGCTAGACAGCGGAAAAATGCTGAAAGAGTCACAACAAAAGGCTATTAGCTGTGCATGCACCGCTTGGAACCGCACAGGAGTTCGAGTTTGACCTCAAGTGGAGACGCTAATGCTCCCATAGAACCTACACACTAGAGTGGAGTAACAATGCAACACAAATCACTTCATGTTACTGGCGCCGACCGCAAAATTTGCAGCGGGTGCACTTGTCACCCGCATACGTCAGCGCAAACGAGAACGGGACTCGCATACAGAGCGCAGGTGTTTTTCCAAAGCTAATCAAGGTTCCGTTGAAATGATCGACCCTAAGCCAAAACACGGATGATGTGCATAAGTGGAAGTTCGTAGAGCACATAAAAGTGCACTTACTTAAGCATGTAACCAATTAGGAATACAAAAAAGATTTGAGCAGGAATGGTAGAAACTATTTTCTGGAGTTGAATTGCCGCATTCACTTCGGCCTTCGTGGTTTTGGCACAGAAAAGCGATTGCATCATGAAATTGAGTAAAAAAAATGCATTTATCTAGCACGACCAAAGCAATACGACCTTTTCAGCTGCAGACGAAACCCGTAAACGACATCGCCGGCGGGCCAGGATAGCTCTCTAAGCTGCGTTGAAATTTCCGCCACCAAATCAATGAACATTGCAGATAATAGTTTCTTTTTCGGGGGCTAGGCAAACAACTCAACTTAAAAATCCGCGCTGTCTTATACTCACATGAACCGTTCTGACCAAACGGATAAAACTTATTCAACTATCTGCATTTTGCGCACGTACGTCAGACACAATAGAGATGAAGTACGGCTGAACGATAAATGCATTGTAAATTCTCAGGAGACTGCACACATGCAGAAGTTTAACCTTGCAATAAATGGAACGAATAGACAGCATACGTAAAAACTTATTATGCATACGACGCTTCAAAAGAATACTGGCGATCAACTCGCACCCTGCTAGAAGAGGACAGGCCGCGCCAACGAACACCGTGATGCCCGCTTGAGGAGTAGACGGGGATGAGGAGCAAGAATGTCGCTCAGGAGACGAATGAGACAGACTAATGCACGAGTTAACTTGAACCCTAAGCTTTGGCTGTCGCATGCCCGCATTATTTCTCATCGAAACATGCGTAAGCGACCGATTACAAATAACTACGCAAGAAAATGAAGCAAGTATAAATCCTCTGAGAAACTGCGACATTAATGTACACAAGCAACTCGTAAGAATAATTCAAGTTGTGGATATAAATATTCGCATTGAGCAAGTGGTCTGCTGCCTTAAGCGAAGAAATGGATTTGTCTTTGTATTCAAAAACCTTTAGTCAGGAGTTATAGCAGAATGCCAAAGCGAGTCTTACAGGTATGAAGTTATGAAAATCGTTCAATTAATCATACAGGAGACCGTAAGTTATTTAAATGAACGCCCAGGGCCACAAAAAATCTTCAGTGAACCACTATCACAAAAGTTAGAGCGCAGAACAAAAATAATAGCTTCTCAGTCTCAGGAACAAAATAACAAAAATGATATGAAGGACAATACGAGTTAAAACCTTTTTTCCAATGAAAATCTTTCTATTTTTTGTTATAGTTTTACATTTTTACGTGGAACAATAGCTTGCACTCTCTTAATTTACACACTCAGATAACTCAAAAAACGTTAATTTTACCCAGAACAGAATTGGGAGAACAATTATACCTGACAATGACTGCAAGCACTTGAATTTACATTCCTTATTCCAAGAGTTACAGCAAATACGTCCTCAATTCTATCAAAGTGAATCTTCCACTGATTCGACTAACGAAGCCAGCTCAGCAGGGGAACTGGGCCAAGCTGACAGCACCTGAATCACTAGGAGCATCCCTTGCCGTTACTTCACAATGGCACCGCATTGCTCAATTGGACTAGAGTAATTATCCACTGAAAAGTGCAGCATCCAATCATAGCGGGGCAATTGTACACTGAGAAGTACATTTCTCAGCTGGAGACTTGCGACTTCAAGGAGGATGTTGGAGTGCGCTTCTGTTCCATATAAATTAAGGTGAATGAGGGAACAGGAAGCTGGTCATTGCTCTATATTAACGGTGCAAGGGAACACGGAGAACTTCTACAGATATTACATAATAACACGAAATTTGGAAAACAGAATTTCTTTCAAGAAGCTTTCAACTGAAGTAAATTGAGAATGTTCACGTTCAATAATTCAAAAACTTCCTCAACCGAATTTGAACTATCTCTAATCAGCAACGGCGCCCAAGAATCGAGGCTCCGGGTGATATTACGAATGAGAAACTTGGAATTCCACGCTATAAACACTGAATAAATGTTACATGATCACATTCCACGTCGAAAGTTATTGAGAACGCCTACTCTCACTGTACCGCAAAAAAAGCATTTTAGACGCAGGAATTACAGCAAAGCTTGTCGCACTCACAACGTACTGACGGACCCTTGGCGACATGCCAGCAATTATGTTCAATGCATATACGTTGCATTAAGTGAAACACGAAAGGGTTCAGGTAAGAAAAAGTTTCTTTCTGATTTTGATAACTACGTATATTCAATTTGAGAATAAAATTTGAAACTCAGGGACACCTTGTAAATTCAGTTTTCACTGGCAATACACTTGTTTAAAAACGAGAGGCGGGACTCGCGAGACGCGGAGATTTCCATCACTTCCCGTCACCGCAGACTGAAACTGGTACGCGTCAATACATGGCAGCTCATTTATTTCTCCACCTTCCCACTGTGAAATACGAGGCATATATCTGATAACCACTTCAGAAATTCATAATATCGGCAATAAAAGTATTATGATTGAGGTTGTGTACCTACTGGACCCGGTGTTTGACGT
>VOMN01130021.1:0-11109 GCA_014899125.1 Orchestia grillus | reverse complement strand
GCAGAAAATCTCGAACCTAGAAGTAGACACCCTATGGTTCGAGAGCTACCCATCAACCAGATCACATGCAGTCTTTTTAGAAAACGCCATGTCACCTTTATAAGTAATGATTTAATGGTCCTTCATGGTTCTATCCTATGCCCACTTCTGTTTTCTAGCTATATAAATGATTTTCCATCCATGCCACCGCACACGATGCATGCGGACGACGTCCAAATCGCAATGACAAGTACTCAACTCAAGCTACAAGAAAAAGAGCAATCGCTGAAGACTTTTTAGGTAATTTAAAATCATGGTATGACCTAAATGACCTCAAACTGTACGCAAGTAAAGCACAATGCTTTATTTTCGGCTCCCAAGAGGCTATAAAGAAGCCACCTAAACTTACTCTCAATCTATGAAACTAGGTAATCGAATAGTTATGAAACTAGGTAATAAAAAATCAGGGCGTATATTCGACCAGAACACGACCTTTAAATCCCATGTGGAAAAAACATGTAATTAAATAAATGGAACCTTGACGTTTTTTCATCGCGTAAAAAATATGCAAGACGCGAAAGCCAGACTATTAGGCATTCAATCTCGAGTGTTATCGCGCTTTGACTACTTTAGTTTGGTGTCGGGAACATACCTAAATGTCTTCGAAAACAGTTACAGAAATGCATAAACTTCGCTGCAAAGTATGTTTGTAAATGTAAGTTCAAGAAATTTGGTCTCGCATCTCCTCTCTTAGAGAAACTGAGCTGGACCCCTATAGAGCAAAGGTTTCTCATTCGTAAAACCCGATACGTTTTCTTTTTTTATACCTCCCTCAAAGCAAAGCAAAAATTACAAAATTTCTCTAACCAAACTCTGCAGACAATAAGCAAAAGAAGAGAAATGATGTATTAGTAAGCTACCGCTCATCCAACATAGGGAAAAAAAACTGCCAACCTTAGGAGCCTTGCTGTGGAATAATCTTCCTTCGCATGTAAAAAATTTCCAGTCACTGAAAGATTTCAAGGACAATGTCTCGTCATTTCGCATCTCAAATGTCGAGAAATTGAAGCTCTTCGCATCTGAAGCTCTGACAATGTTAATTAATATCTTCAGGGGCTAATAAATGCAGAACTGTATAATTATTGTTATGCTAATCCTTTTTTAAGTTCGTGAAAGGTACAAAATATAATTTTTGTAGGACGTGACTGTTTCAGTTTTTTCTAGCCAAAACTTCTATGAATGATAATTTAATGCGAACATTAGGGCTGAAGTTTCTCCTCAACTCTATTTGTTTTTAGTCAGTTACTGGAGGTGATATTGTTTAGCGCATGAAATTAGCAAACCTATTCATCAGTTGATGTTGCAAATACGTACAGGCTCGGCTTTATGTTAGGTAACAAGAAAGGTTACTCATTTAAGCAGAACAGTCCAGCTTCTGGGCACTCTGACCCAAGTCTTGCACTCCCACAGGAAGAACGTTAATTTGTCATTCATTTAGGGTGTGGCTGGAAAGAATCGTGTAAATCCCCTCAACAATTTTAAAACACTGAAAAATTTAAGTCACAAAAACTATTGAAATAATTTTCATTTTTGATAAAATTTTATGTGTTTACCGATGATCTGATGCGAGGCGGAACTACATATCTGTAGTGACTTGACGAAATTTCAGCTATTTACACGAAACTATTGGCCAATAACTACTCATGAAAATTTCGGTAGAGGGAGTTAAATGTACAAACACAAAGTACGCTATGGATGCGTATGAGAAGTTCGATATTTTTTCTAGTTAGTGAGGTAAGACAATTTGATTAGCACCAAGTGAGTTGTTACGTCAGGAGTAAAATTAAATATTCATTTATTTCACTTCTCTCTCCATGATGGATTGAAGAATTTGAGCTGAAAAGGGCGATCTTTACACTGTTACTGTTGTCTTAAGTTCTATGTACAAAGATGCCTCGATGTTTCTCGGTTAATATCTAACTTTTCGAGCTTATCATAGAATTAAGAATCACAATTCGAAGTTCCGACGCGACTTCCGCCCGTAATTTTTCGGTTGAAGTCTTATTGATCAAAATCAGAAGTTTCACTGCGACTTCTACATTCAAATTTTTAGGCTGTAATCCCACCGACTGAAAACCCGATTGTCCTATGCTTTGTATGTGACCGATTTGGGAATAAAATATTTCTGGCTGATATTTAGCTTACGTGCTAATCACTTCACGCTGAACGATAGGCCAATGAATTAAGAACGACAACTATAGAAGTGTCAACGTGACGTATACATCTATTTTTAAAGGTTGTAGTCTTTCTCAATGAAAACTCGATGGGTCCCATGCTTTGTACGTGACTGATTTCAAAATAAGCGATTGTTCTTTTCTTTATTTTTTTCTTTCATCTGAATACAGGGTTCAGGTGCAGAGATTGTAATGATCGAGAAAGTCGTTGATCAAGTGGCTGGATGCCTTCACAGAAACAAGGCTGTCCTCAAAACTATGAGAATACTGTAACAACTTAGTTAATTTTAAATACAATTGAGTTCAAAGACGTATAAGATAATGTCTTTAGCACAGAATATTGCTCATACATGGTTGTTGAAATTTAGAAATTGGTCGACAGCAAAGTAATGCTTCAGAAACTTACTGATTTGATAGTGATAGCTGTGCTGTTGACTGTAGTTGTATCATAGGGTCCCGAAATTTGTCTGATTTAGAAGTGGCTAGATCATAAAAAGATAAGGCATGTTTCGCTGTTTGCATTGTTGGTGAGAAAGCTTACTTCGTTAACTATTACGATATTGAACTGACTGAGACCTTAAAGATCCAGTGCTTATTTAAACACTTCATTGTACTGAAAAAAGTATTTCATTTGGAAGGTGATAGGCGCTTACATAATCGCTATTGAAAAGACCCAGAAATTACCCCAACCCTACCTCATATCTTCGTCCCATGTCTCCATCTTGACGATGTAGTCGTAATCAATGTCGCATACACCGCAATTCAGGTAGTACGGGCGCCAGTGTTGGTCAAATGTATCGAAGGTAAGCCTGGTGGCTTCAGTCATCGCTGGGACGGTCTCAAGCAAGAACTCAACGAAGGCCTTGAAATTTACCAAAGTCCACCATCTGTCTTTGACAAAATCTTCTCCGAACAAGCACTTACTGCTCGAGGAAAGTCGCATAAAAATATAGTTAGTATCTCCTAGCAGATTATTACATGCACTTCAAAGAACGGCAAGGAATCGCAAGTAAATTCTATTTGTGAAGCATTACTCACGTCTGTCCCTGACAAGGTTCTAGTTTGTCACGGTATGTTGACACGAGCCGAACGAATGGGTGCCTGGCGTTGACAATTTTGATTGAACTCGTCAGTTGTTCAGTCTTCTCCTGTCTAAAAAAACGTTCAATCAGTTTTGATGTCTTTATGTGACATCAAAATACTAAGGCAGTGGAATTTGGACCGGCGGATATTCTAAATTCCTAATTAATTATTTCATAGTGTGTATCGGTCTTTCTTCGTAATGGGACTCAGACTCTTCAACTCTCTGCTCAGAGATCTGAGATAATGCGATAGTTCCCTGGACGTCTTAAAGAAGAAGCTGGATAACTTTCTACAAACTATCCCTGATAGGCCTCCCTTGCCTCACTATCATCAGACGACGGAGGGAAACGGTCTCATTCAACAGCTCGCGGATATGCGAAGGCACACCCTGCACAAAAACCGGCGGCACCCCAGTATGGCCAGGGCATGAAGGCCCAAACATTTTCAAGATTTCAAGATATTCAAGACATTGGTTCCTGACTAGAGAAGAAATTCACTTCCTCAAAGTGAATTTCTTATCTGGGCAAGACTCCAAGAGGGTTGAAGAACACTTAATTTAGATACTTGTCTCGAACTCCCTTTATCATCAGTGAAAAACTGATATATGCCCCAAGTGCATCTTCCTCTTCACCCTCTTTCATACCTTTGCAATACTCCTGAATGAATGCTACGCGGTCTGAGTCAGATTCTCTTATTAAGTACGTTCCCTAGCGGGCCTTGCTATACTGAGCACAAATTTGGATGCGAAGAAATAGATTTACCTGGTGGCTCAATCGCCGCACTAGGAACACAAGTTCAGGTGTGTTGTAATTCGGATTAGACTACCTGCTCACTATGGGAGGAACACATTACCGAGAGAGCCCCTCCGGCCGTAAGTAGTGAGCTGCAAGGAGATGAAGAGCTCGATTTGTGAACTCTTTGTTTTTCTGGTACATAAGCGGGTACCCATCGTTCAGGAGGTACTGGATCCACGTCGTGGTACCTACCTGGAGCACCAAATGAAATGAGCCTTGAAGCCTTACGGCGTATCCGTTTGGATTACATTTGGGACAATTTGTTACAGCATTTAGTTTATATATTATCACTTTCAGCATTAATACACGTCCTTTAGCGTTGGTGTTCCGATTTAAACAGGCTATGATTCGTTAACACTGCTATGGTCATTGAATTGGCTAATACTGAAAAAAAACTCGGGCTCTGACAGATTCTCAGCACAGACAAAGCTCCAAAGCCTGACTTTTGAAGGAGATTTGTATCAGACATTACTGAAAATAATTCCGATGCCACAAACACTATACAGTAAACCATTATCACGACGCGTTTTCTATTACTGTAATAAAAATTATTTTCAGTTCAATACCTATGATTTTCTATAGATATAATTTCACTTGTTTGTAACCTGATGACAAAAAAAAGGGGGTAGGGAACAGGAAATTCCTCTTGCCGATCACTCCCTCCTCCTCCCTCCGCTCACTCACAACCCCCACCTGCGTCTGGCCACCTGTAGCTTCATCTGTGCATATCCTGAGCCTTCATTATTTCATTATTCGAAATGCAAAAAATAATACCGTAATTGTGGCCTAAAGAGCAGTACCCTTTCAAATTGGATCAAAGTCAACATATCTCCGTATTCTGAACATTTATCAGTACTTTCAGGCATTTGAAATATGAACTGCATAGGAACTGATCAAGCGTGTAGACGATAATATCACAGCTGTTCATTTTACTAGCTGATGACTGTACAGTCACCTTGGCGGAGAAGCAGACTACCATGTCTCGCGGTTTGTACCACCGGAGGTGATCGAAGGGGACAAACTCTAAACCTCCGTACGATGCTTCCGCCCGATGACGTAAGCATGTCTCGTGGACTCGTTGTCGCCGTGCTATGAAAGTGGTCTAGAGTGTGAAGGAACAATGAAACATTATCGTAGCTTAGCAGATAGGCTGTAGTCCACTTTTTACGGTCATAAAAAGTAAGGGTTCAATTTGATAGTTTTAACAAGATCGATTCTGGGCTCCATGGCGTACTGGTTAGGGTGATGGCCTCGCAGCTGGGACGTTCAGGGTTCGAATCCCGGCTCAAGCAAGGTATTTCACGGAACCATTGAGGACTTCCCTTGGAAAATGAAGCTTAATCCACACATTCCTCATATCCCTCACCACGCCAGTAGTTGTAAGGCATTGAAACCCCAACGGTAAAACATGTTGGAATTAATAATAAAGGTTCGGTCAACTGCAAACACGGTTCATGGTGTCAAAATGCTCGTTCATTCATATTAATACAGTCCTCAAATCATTTAGGGGTTATACTGAGCAAATAAATGATGAAATTATTCCTTTCTCATTGATATAACTTTGTTCTCGAATTGTGATGTATTGAGTTCAAGAGAACATGGTTAAACTGGTGCCTGAACTGAGTCAACTAGGACACACTAATATTTGTCTGTCGGTGCAGGCATGCCTATCAGGGGAACTCATATGTTATCAAACATGCGTATCCAGGTATCATATTTAACAGATCCGTAAAAATATGTTCGGTCGATGATCACAGATTCACAAGATTTGGTGCAAGCGTTTAAGGGCGCATAACCTCTGACGACCACCCGTAACGAAAGTCACCAGGTAGGGAACCACTAAATATCGATAGCCAATTAGTACTCTCTTCGAGTTACAAGAATCATTGAAAAGTTTACGAATGTCTATAACACAACATGTTGAGCTTTGTCCCAAGTTTATCACCTACAACATCCCCACAGTGAGCGCCTCACCTCACGGTCGGCTGTGGCAGCAGCAAGCTCCCGGTGCGTAACTGGAGCATCTCCTCCAATCGTAGTGCTTGGACTTGAAGGGATTTGTTCCCAAAATCGTTGCACCTTGCTATCGTCCATTCGTAATTCGTTTTTGGGCTGAAATTTAGTTTCAGTAACTAAATTCTTGTTGTTTGGGAAATTTCGAAAAATTCTGCTGCTGGCATCCAAGCTGATTTTCAACATTTTCAGAGGCACTCCAATTAGGTATGCCTGAACGAAAGGGGTTTTGAATTAGTGATTATTTAAAAGAATGAATTTTACTGGGCAAGATTTTAGAGATGGGTAATGCCAGATTACCATGCTGATAATAAGCTACATGAGAAGCATATTTAAGATTCGACTACTGCAGTATCCTGCATTAATTTTTTGCAGCATCGTTACACAACAAAATATTTCAAATTGTAAGAGGGAAACACTAAGTTTACAGTATCTGTGCCTACAAATCAATCTAGCTAAGGTCTGCCACATAAGCTGTTAATCAAGGAAATGATATATGTTACCACTCATTTCCACTACCGTTACGACAAAATTTGGAGTGCGATTCAAACAGTGATTTTCAACGCATTTTTAAGTATGGCCAGATTTAAAGCAGACTTTCGGTAGCTCCAAACTGTCTCAAAAATAGAAGGTTTACAACTCTAAAATTGTCATTCGAGGCATTGCTAGAAAAACTTACTTCACAAATCCAAGTTCTGGGTACTTCGTTCACTCAATTTTCGCAAAATTAACAAGAACTCATGTTTCTGGCTCGACTCAGGTACCACGAACGTAGAAACCTTTTGTTTTACAACCGAGGTAACAAGTGTGAGCAAATAATAACTTGCACATCTTACCTTGAAGACAAGTATGCAAACACATACTGCCAGGAGCAGGAGGCTTCTTCGGTATCTCGTAAGTGGTCTGAAGCTCGACTGAAATTGCTGTGGAATGAACATTGAAAATCTGTCGAAGTTTTGAAGATGAGGTTTAAGAAAATACGAATTCACTCAATATAAATACTTAACTTTTTAGCTTAATACTTATTGATATATTTTAACATTTTGGATGCTTTCCAGCAAAATTTTGAAGTAAATAAATAAGAGAAGTAAAATTTTTTGTTTCTATTATATCTCTTCAACAAGTGATACTAAATTCAATAAGTCCTAGGCACAACACCTTTAAGTAAAGGTCACGTACGGGGCAATTTATATTGAAAAGGACGGTATTCCAGCCCTCGTACTTTACAATCAAGGATGTTGATTGGTCGGGTGTACGTACACAGCCATGGAAGGTAAAATTTATTAAAAAATATTAAGCTTCCTGTGAATGATGAGAGTGTGTAATACGACATGTCGTGTGGACATGGCAATTTTACTGAAATATATCCTCGTTTTTTCTTACTGAGCGGGAACTGTGGTTAGGATTGTAATTTGATAAAAGCATAAGTTGATTAGAGTGGTGTTAAATAATATTTGTTAAAAGAAATAGATTTGCGTGAGCTTGATGGAAGACTCATGAAATTTTCCCTCATAGCTCAGGAATTTTTCAAGAGTTTCGTCTCATTACGCACCTCCTGGGAACGCATTTCGAGGTCAGCGTTATACAGAGCAGCGCAAAAAAAGGAAACCCATTTTTAAATTAGTGTATTTTATAAACTATTAATGCTGGGCCTTTTCTTGGAAAACTGTAGGATACGTTGACCTTTTGATCATATTTTTCTTTAATTAGATGAGGATACTTTAAACATTGTGAATTTGGCTGCACATCAAATGAATAAGAGAAAAAAGTGCTCGCGCCGAGCTCAATTTTTTTAACTTCCCTAAGAATCTTTTTGATGGAATTAAACAACGGCTTGTTGATCACGTGTGTATTTTGCCAATAAATATCCTTATCCTAAAGAACTAAGTTTTAAGTAAAAATGTCTGTATTCATGATATAAAAGTTAAGTTTGAATCCTTTACTTAAAACAAACACTTTCTTGTTAACGTTAAACACAATGTTAATTTCCCTCACAGTGTTTCATATTTCTCTTTACGTATACTTGAAGCCGTCTTGGCATTCCTACAATAACTCTTTTGATCAATTCTCAGTTGCCAAGACTCTTTTGATCAAATCTTTGTACGTGCTTGAAACTCTTGGTCACCAAATATTCTTTTACAATGAAAACTCTTTGTTCTTTTGTAAGCTGCATTTCGGGTCACAAGCTGGATCAGTAAGGGGGCATAAATTGACTGTAAGCTAACATTTATCTAGGACTTGTGTCATGAATACCAACATTTTTTCTAAAATCTATGTATTACTTGGGACGATTTCAAAAATTTCAAGTCTTGCACAAGCACTTTTTTCTTATTCATTTGATGTGCTGCCAAATGCACAGTTTTTAATGTATCCTCATGAAATTTAAAATAAATGTGCTCAAAATGTCAACGTGTCACACAGTTTTCCAAGAAGAAGATTAGCATTAATAGGTTGTAAAATACACTATTTTAAAAATGGATTTCTTTTTTTTGTGTCACCCCGTACTTCACAGCAATTCGATTATCATACCAGCAGCAACACGCTCCACGAGCTGTTGGAGGTCTCACGACGTGTGTTCATTAAAAGGACGTCAATCTAACATCCATGTAGTTATCTACATATTTTCTCGAGAGGTGTCTGAAAGAGCTATTTTATCTTGCATGGGTTTTGGGTTTAAAATATTGCTTTAATTGATTAATTTTATCTAATGGATCTGTTTCCTTTTTCTGCTGATTAGGCTTTTCTGAGAAACATCCCTTAACACTTTTAAATCAATTTAAAATATAAAATCTAGTTAATGCATACGTGTAATTCCTTAGTATTCCCTGATTAGTTTTACTTTTATTAATTTATCCTGATCTGCTACTTATTGAAGCGCTTGACTTT
Source organism: Orchestia grillus (assembly GCA_014899125.1). Classification (NCBI taxonomy): domain Eukaryota; kingdom Metazoa; phylum Arthropoda; class Malacostraca; order Amphipoda; family Talitridae; genus Orchestia; species Orchestia grillus. Next base: position 2,120 of record VOMN01130021.1, on the reverse strand, counting down.
GATGAAATAAATAGTTTAACACGTAATAGTTTCCTATATTGTTCAGGCTGTCAATGCTTACCCTGCCTGAAGAGAACTGCCCGAGGACGAATACTGATAACTGCCTGAACGTAGGGAATGATAGCTTTTATGCCTAGTTTCATTCATTTGAATTTCTTACCTTCTTGGCATCTGCTCTTGAATGACGCCGACCGATAACTTTGTGCACGATACGAGCATCATTCCAAATCAATTCAATTTGATCAAATAATTGTTCAATTACGATTATGATGTTCAATGTTTTAGAACCTGTTCAATACTTCTATCAAGTCTGCTTTCCAATTAAAATTAAAATAGTTTTTATCTCAAAATACAATATTATTTGCACAATGAATTTTGAGCAAATATTTGCACTTCATCACGGATTCTCAATGCCAAATTTATTATTGATAAATTTTCTTGAAGGGTTAGCTACATTTCCCTTCATGACTCACAGATAGAAAATCAAGAATAACAAAGAAAGAAGTATGTAAAATTACACCTAAAGGTCAATTCTGCTCTTTTCCCGGTTGTTTGGCGGCGAGCCCCATGGCACACTTTTATTCTGTGGTTATCTATGTGCAGTGATTGAAGCCTTGGATCCCTTTATAAGTGGATTGGAGTCTCGGTAAATGAACATTATTTGGATGAGAGAGTACAAAAAATAAATTCAAATCCATTAGTTCAACCGGAGAATACTAGTTTAAACGCATTTAGCTCTTGACTAACAGCTAGGCAAATGCATTCAAGTCAGATGTCGAGGCTGTAGGATGGTACAGCTGCAGCACAAATTGGAATCACGGCTTGCTCTAAGTTCACAGGTAAGTATTGCAAATTTCAGCAAGTTTGACTAAAGTCACCTTTTACGCGATGTATTAAAGAGAAACTGTATAGTCGTAACTTTGTGTAATATATTAAATTTCTTCTTGCTAAAAACCCAATCTGTCACACTGAGTGACGACGGCACGTTCACACCACCAATGCAGAGGAATAACTAAAAACTAATTTTAATGTGCTGCAGGTGGTGCGCCGTGCTGACACCTGAGCAGGGGGCTACGGGTGTCGTCGTCTGAAAGTTTCAACAAAACGTTCAAAACGAAGTCACAAACAAACGTGGTATTCGCATTCGTGTAGTTATTTCAAACGTGATATTCACGTATGCAGGAATGATTTCCTATATTTGCTGATCTTGTTGATGATCATGTAATCTAGTAAATTAATGCATAAACAGGAGGTACGCTTTAAGTATTCGTAGGTATTTTACCACATACAACATGTTTATAAGTTTCTATGGTTTGACGCTCTACACTATGAATTCACTTGATGTTTATAGTTTGTTTTGATAAAACACTGAGGAAAATGATCTTGCAGAGTATTTTAAAGTCTTTAATAATTTTACCCTCTGGAAACTAAATGTATGCCATGTTGCGAACCTGTAATGATTTGGTGGATTGGAAAGGAAATTTACGCTGTGCTTTGTATTTTTAAAAACTTTTACACCGCTCAAAATGAGTGGAGAGGGTGTTTATGATTTTTTTGATAATTCAAACGCACAGTAAGAGCAACCTCATTATAAATAGTCTAAGTAATACGAGCTAAAATTAATTACAAATTAGCAGTTCAAGTTGTTAACCTCGCCTTTGGTAAAAGTCAAATGATCTCGACTTCCTAGATTCAACACACGATTATATTGCAAAGGTTAACAGCATACACTTTTTCGTTAAATATTTCAAATTCAAAATTTTACTCTTTGTTTAAAATTGGAAAATATGACAAACATAACTTTGTTTTTAAAAGTAATTTTTCTGGGTGAATGGAGAGCGTTAGGAGTTCGATAGGTGTGAAGGATAAGAAAACGCGGTGACTTTTAGTTTGGTCACACGTTATCAGCCTGAGCCTCAGGCTGATAACTGGCCCAAAAATGGACTTGATATCATCGAAGGGTTCGTTGCCCCGGACGTCTAGTCGGAGATGATCCCTCGCACCAGCCACACTGCCACTGCTACGTCAAGGTGGGTAGACAGCGCCGTAGTGGGTCCGCTAGACCGTCTACACTATCAATCTCTCCATCAATCACGAACACGCCAAAACGCAAACAAAAA